>JADLIF010001942.1:0-50377 GCA_016648015.1 Steinernema khuongi | reverse complement strand
GACCTCGTCAAGGTGGTCACTGATTCGCTCGTGGAAATGAGCACCCAGAAGGACGCCAACGCGGATGGGCTTCGTGGCCTGTTTGGGGACGAGGAAGAAGAGGAGGAAGACCAATTGCCCGAAGACCCCCGCCAGCAGCTTCTGGCTTTCGAGAAGAAGTTCCAGTAGGCTCAATCCTTACCCGGCTAATCTTGATTCTGTGCGTTCTTTGTTTTGATACTTTCTTAATAAAGTCAGTTGATGTGAATAGTGCCATATACAGGAGAGTTGCAATATTCTATTAGCGAGCCCAGCTCTCATTTGAACATCTTCGGATTTCCCGGGCATGTCATCCAAAACACCAACTTATCCAACGTCATTACACTGATTGTGTCCCGCGAGATTGTTACGTCCAGAAGAAGACGGTGGAGATTTGTTGGCACTCGCTGACGTCCCAAAGGGATCTACAGCGCTATAAGAAATGACGCCAGAAATGGAATACGGCGGTAGATCGCTGCTGATTAGCTACTTTATTCTCATTAAGCTCTGCAGAAGTCACATTCGGTCTCTAGGACAGTCACCTTTTCATATGCGTTGTGAGTTGTTTGCCCCTTTCCAAAAAACCGATCTGTAAGATAGCACGATTGATCTCTTCTACTCTAACCTAAACATAGCCTAAACAAGTTCACACGCATCTTAATGCTCAGTACTCAACTTTGAACCCACCAGGCCCTGAATCTGCGCACTGTGACTGTCCAAAACATGTACAAACGGTAGTAAAGAACAGTCATTAGAAGCGCGGCGGCGAAGCTGAGTCAATAGAGCGCTGGGAAGAAGACTGTACAAACGAATGGATGCACACACCTCCCACGGTTCTCCCAAGGAAATGTAGAACACAAGGACTGTTCCGTCCTAATGGAAAGCGCACCGAAAAACAGGTATGGAACCCCAAATGAATTCCTCAGTTAATTAATGACGTTCCCACTTTTCTGGCTCCAGTGTTCCGTGGGCACACAAGTAGGTCCAGTTCTGCTCATCCCCAAAAAGCGACCTGCTTTGATCTCTGGATATTTCTTGTCACTTTCAAAGCTCTAACCTTCATAAACATCCTTCCAACAGCCAATTCAATGAGCAAAGACTGAAAAGCGCCACTTTTTCGCAGTTTCCGGTTACCCGCCCGCGCTCCAGCTTAAGGACGCCTCCTCAGGTGCGCAGTATGTAGTTCGGAGACCGAAAAGTTGTTTTGATCGACTGCATTCCACTCCCAAAGTTGCCTAATCACGTAAGATGGGTGGATTACTCCGCGTTTCGTCCTTGTTTTCGCTCTCGACCTACTACACCTAACGAGTTTATTATATAAAGCGTCGTCGACCTGTTCCTGATCAGACGCGATGCGCCTGTTTTTACTGCTCGCTCTCGGGGTGAGTCCAGGTTTCAGGACTTTGGTCACATTGAACTGGGAGTTCTCCTTTTTGTGCTTGGTTTACATAGCTATTGAGTGAGATTTTAGGTTTGGATCTACTGCGAAGGCGCTTCGATTCCCATGGACATCGACCTGTCAAACATTCGAGAAGGTGAGTGTACCTTTCGTGGCATTGGATTGAATGTCATACTTTATGAAGGCATATTGTTAAAAAAGGCGCTTGTAGCTCCAATACGTAAAAGCGCTCTCGCCTTTGTCAAGCAGCTCTCGTTCACCTCATTAATATTCAACTGGGCCTTATGGCTAATTGCGAGATTCTGCACTAAATGAGACGGATTGACCCGCTTGTCACTCTGCTTAGTTTATGACCGGGATATCCGCTGCGATTTCGAGTCCTTCATTCAGCTCAAACCCAATATCGAAAGCCCTCTCAACGCGAACATAAAGGCCAGAAATGCTGCTATCTAGGACTAGTAGATAAAGGGAAGTTAGTGGCGTTTTTGTTGACACGTCCCTGGAGAGTGCTGCTTGCCACTAAGAGGGCAATCGAAAGTCGGAAGGGCCAGCTAGTTCGCTTGCACTTTCGAAAGCTGTCCGTGATTTCCCATTCGTTGCATTTCGTCTAGGAGAGTACGATTTACAGTTAGATTCTAATGGATTTAAAGGTGCAAACTGGTAATCGAAGTTTAGCCTTTTTTGGATTTTCGAAGATTTTTGGATTCAGAATTAACCTGTAGAATCTCACAAGGATCTAGCCCACGCTCTCGAGATGTTTTCCTCCGTTTCAGGGTATCAAAGGTCTTAAATCATGTAATGCTGGTCTTGTTTACTCGGACTGATTTCCATCCACGTCGAGCTGACAAGAAGGCCATCAAGTCTTATGTCCTGGACTAAAAAATACGATCGAAGATAATCTAATAGGAATTCTGCTCGACTAGATTTTCCTTCCCTGATTTTGACTCTGTTCCCTGGTGAATTCAAATAGCAATTATCAATCTTTCTAGGGTGTGGCAAGGGGCCGCCTTTGCCAAAACCTTGGCACCAACCGTAGTAATGTGTCCGTCCTATCGGGGGTTCTGACCAATCGTTTAATTCCACGATTCTAACTGCGTTCCTTTATGCGTTTATAGAGCAGCTATTGCTCTTCCAAAGAATTATAGAGTACTGCATACATAATGAACAGCGATTTCCTGTTGCAGGTACGGTAACCAAGCCGGATGGGACGAAAGTGACGACCACCGTCAAGAAGGAGGGCGAGACGACCGTCGTCTCCATCTCCGAGACCGGCACTGACGGTTCCCAACACACGAAGACCATCCGCCGTCGGCTAGGCAGCAGCTCCGGGGATTCGGGCATCGAGATCGCCAACCCGATTCAGAGAGTTCACATCGTAAGCCCTTTTTGGATGTGTCTACACCCCTAGGACCTCTTAGACCAGCGACCATAACCCGACGCAAGAGGAGCTCACCGAGCTGAACGATGAACACCAGCCAGGTAAGTGGAGTGAACCTATGTTTCTATTGAGAGTCCTTAGGCTCCACAACCAAGTCCGATGGGACGAAGGTAGTGACTAAGGTCGAGAAGAAGGGCGAAGACACGGTGACCACCATTGTGGAGACGAAGAAGGATGGCACCGAGACCACAAAGGTGATCACGGTCCGTCCGGACGGCTCGCGTCAGATGGACACGAAGATCAAGGGGGCTAAAGTGGTTAGTCAAGTGCCTGTAGAGCCTAGATCAAAGAAGGATTTTAGAGAGGAGATCCTGAGATGGTGAAGTTCACCGTCGACCCAGAAGCGGCTTCAGCCATCATCCGAGACGCCGTTCCTGGTAGGCTTCGGTCGAGTATCTTCAATGCCAAAGTGTTTAGGCACCGTAACCAAGCCTGACGGAACAGTGATCAAGACGACTGTGAAGGTGGTCGACGGCATGACGGAGACGAAGATAGAGACCACGAAGTCCGACGGAACCACGCATGTGAAGGTCGTCAAGAAGATCTGCTCTTAATAGACTTATGGAGATGGAAAATACAGTATTTGTGTAGTAGACTATCGCTTGATAAAGAGATTTTGCTGTGGTGCCCATGGTCCCATTCTTCCTCAACGTGGTTCACACCGATCGTTTATCTAACACCGAGTCGAGCTTACAAGTGGGGTTGTCAAGCATGTTGAAGCGCGCTCGTGTTGACTGATCAGTAGTAAAGGGTGCGCCAAAAGTGCTGCAGCACGATGTATTGGGTATAACTTTTTAGGATCTTCAGTGCGAGTTTTAGACGAATTCGATAAGATCCTGAAAAATTTGAAAGTTTGAAAGGTTTCAATAGCGAACTTTCGTGCACCCTGTAGATATTACCCGTCCTCCAGCTTATTTATATGTTTTGATCGCTTTATTTCGGCACAAAGAAGGACGGACGCGAAATGACGTGCGTGCTAGTTCCCGTCCATCCAGTACTGTAAAGCGACGAGCATCAAATGTTACACAAAACAGAGGCTTGTTTTGTGTGTATGTTTTGAATTGCTTCCCGCGTCGCATGGCCACTCGTGCCCGCCCCATTTGTTGCATATCTAAAACACCACTTTTTGAATAGATCGATCTTGCTAGTAGTTTGCAAGTAGCAGGTCCCGTGGCCATGGTTTTGGACCGTCGACCGAATGAAAAACTGCATTTCCTATGGATTCCCTGTTAAAATATGCGCTGCGATGGCACTGAATTGTTAATATAACGGCAGAAACAGGGCCCATTTGCGGGTTTTTCTATAGCGACGCGGCTATATTGACTCTCCTCTCCCAAGCCTTTCCTTAGTAAGTACACAGAGGGATTTGAAGCATAAGGTATATCAGTACGCGTTAGCTTAGGTGTTTTAACATATTATAATTTTCGCTATTCTCAGTCATAGACGCGTTGTTGACTGTAATCTCCTTGGTTTGATGTTCAAACATTACACGCTTCTTGTACTTTTTCCCTAAAAGCGAGTCCGCAATTACCAGAAAAACCAGGAAACGACGCCGAATGGCGTTTCAGAACCTGTTTCCAGTCAAAGAAGCCTGCACCGTCATTAGCTCCTAAAACAGAGCCCTTCTTGTCACCCTCCGCATTCCACTGGAAACCAAAGACGTTGCTTGGGCGTTGTTTGTGAGGACTCGTCTTCTGCGACCATGGCTCTATGATAAGATAAGAAGTGAAACGACCCAACAGAAAGGTTTATTTACTCGCGTTTCGCTGGAGCACGTAAAACCGCCTGCAGAGTGTTTTATTATGAACGTACTTCGTTCCTCGCTCTATAAAGGCTCCTATTACGTTTACACACCGACATTTCCGCCCGCATTTAACGCTCAATCTATGAGCCAATGTGACAGTTATGGTCGGCATTCGCGCCCTGTCAGTCACTCCCAGTTTATCGTTCGTTGTTTACATCGCAATGTTCAACGCTATGTCATCTCTACAAGGGTTATGTTTTGAAAACAGTGTTGTTGTTAGATTGCTGTCCCATCCACTCGCTCTTAAAAGCAGTCCTAAGAACCTCTTATCGTCACCAGTTTCTGTTTAGGCTAGCCACGTAAACCTCAAAAAATGGAAATCGATTTCGCCCATCTCAAGGAAGGTAGGATCACCTCCCTTCCTCATGATCTGACCTTTTGGGTCCAGGAACCGTCACCAAGCCCGACGGTACAAAGGTGACCACAACCATCAAGAAGGAACACGATGGCACCTCTACGATCAAGATCGTTGAGAAGCGTCCCGATGGATCGGAGTCGATGAGATCCGTCCGCAAGAAGCTCACCGGAAACGACAAGGAGGAGATGGACGAGATGTACGCGAAGTACGTCCCTGGTAGGCTGTCCTGCTTCTTGGCCCTCTCTTACTGTTTACAGGTACGGTAACAAAGCCCGATGGGACAAAGGTCACCACTACCATTGACAAGAAGGACGACGGTTCCTCGGTGACTACGGTTGTGGAACTCCAGAAGGACGGAACGGAAACGACAAAGACAATCACGGTGAACGCTGATGGATCGCGTAGCATGGCTTCTAAGATCAAGGGTCCTACGGTAACAATAGATACTTGACCTGGCGACAATTGAGTACTGTAGCAGGGAACGCGAACTCAGATCAGCAACGAAGAGGCCCAGAAACTGCTTAAGGACGCCAAGCCTGGTAGGTTCGATCGACGTAGTTCAACAATAAGATCCTTTTAAGGCACCGTAACCCATCCGGATGGCACAAAGGTTACCACGACGGTCAAGCATGAAGGCTCCTACACTGTGACCACCATAGAAACCGCAAAGCCGGACGGTTCCGTGTCCACCAGAACGATTCGTCAATCCACCAAATAATAACCCGCTTTAAACCTTAATAATCGCGCTTTTAGAACCTATAAACACATAAACATCCGGTAATCTAATAACCGATTTGTATATTATAGCCACTCACTGTCTCTATTAGAACGTAAAGCCATATTTTTCAGGCTAGAAAACTACAGTATGTTACCAAAATAGAGCCTAAAAGTGGTGTAAAGTGGGGTAACTTCTATTATTTATACCACAAACAGCCAAAAAAATGTTTGATCTCGGGCGGGCTCGAACCGCCGGCCTTCTGTGTGTTAGACAGATGTGATAACCACTACACCACGAGATCACGTTTTTCTGACACCAAGGACATGGATGTATAGCAAGATTATCCAAGGAACATTTCCATCAACTGTTTTGACGTGTCCGAGACCTTTCAGCTTCTCTGCTGATGAGTCAAATTGTTCAGATGACAGGTAACGCCTGTTCTCGCTGAAGCAATGACCTAATGATACCTTCCGCTTTCAAGTTGGCTCTTATCTAGCGTTCCATCGGGTTTCCCGTCGTATGTTTGTGTTGCGTTAGAATAGAAAACGCATGTTTTTGGTGTTCTAAGACGAAACACGGCGCATGAGGCGATCGCTCCATCCAACATACCTGCTGTTTTGGGCATCTTGTAGTTTGTTGCTTCGCCCATAGAAGCATGGAAACAGGTTCCCAATGTGCAGTAAGCTGCTGCTGATTCATCGCCTATTTTCGCCTCCTGATTTCACTTTAAAAACTGTGGCCGTCCGCAAATGCGTGAAACAAGTTATAGGCCTCCACAATTGGTCTTCAATGATGGGCTTTTAGAAGGTGCAACCCAATGTTTCCCGTGGCGCCACCACTTCTCATTGATTCTAAAAACCGCCAGAAGACCTATTTCGATTACAAACGTCTCACTCTGCTCGCTGTGTTTGTAGCGCTTCTTCTAATGTGCCTTCTCTTCGTGGTGAGACGCTCAAATCTGGAAGTTGGTAGTTTGTGAAAGTGCCGGTTTAGGTAGCACGATCGAATTTGGAGATGAACAATGCTGTGAAAAGCAGCTGAGAGCCAAGTGGCCGAGGAATGCTGAATGTTCCGGTGATTCATCTTGTGACGGTGAATGACCGATGCTCAATTTTCTATCGATTTTCTGTAGGAATAATATGTTGTATTTCACTTAACGTTCATGCCCCAAAATCACCATAAAAAGAACAAAAAGTGAATGTAAAAGACAAGAAACGTCATGAAGACACAGATTAAAAAATGATCGCTCCCGGGTGGGCTTGAACCACCAACCTTTCGGTTAACAGCCGAACGCGCTAACCGATTGCGCCACGGAAGCATGCTTTTCCGAGCACACCTCACTCTATATAGTCCACGCGACCGCAAGTCACCTTCCTAAATCGTTGACATAGTTTCAAGCATGGACTCGATAATATCTGCTGTCGCAGATACTATCAATTCCCCGCGAGGTTTGAATTCCCCTTTCGGATTCCTCTTCTTCCCCTCTGCGCTGTCAACAGGATAAATGCACACGAGGTGCCCCAATGTCCTTTCAGCTGCTAAGCACCCAGCGCTTCATTTGTTTGCTCTACTCTGATGCCACGTATGTGAAATGAAACGTTTGGACGCGTGATCGCCTCTCGATGGTCCTGGTCGTCGCGACTGTGCGTTGATAATGGATGTTCGTGACGTCCCTCGTAACGTAGCTTCAAATTTCTTCCCAGAAAAAGGGCCAAACTTGTATGAACACGTGGATGTTGACAACTACCTTTCCTTATCGTTATTTTTCAATCTGAATGTCAAATTGGACTTTCTTATCAATATGGAAGTTTGGGTAACGTCTTTTCGTTAATGTCTTCTGAGCTGCTTTACGCAGATCAGCGTGGATCTGCCTATGCAATGTTTGTCCTGTGCAATGTTGTTTGTTTACAAAAAGAGGGAAATGTGCGCGGTTCCTCGTCTGTTCACATAAATTCGTCCGTAGCCGCGTACTGCTGCTGCTGCTGGAGGACGAAGGAAGTGGAACGTCTCTAGGAGACCGAAAATGGTGACTGCGTGGCTGCCACTTATGTTCTTCACGAGCCATTTCACCCTGTCGCTTATTCATCACCTCCCGATTGTCTGCGATTTGTCTAGTCATCCGAATTTAGATTGTCTAGTCTGATATGGATGTGACAGAGACAAGAGATCGTGTTCTGAACGGTTTGGAAGTTTCTTTTTCTGTTGATTTTGCCCTTGTGGGAAATCTTTGGAAGCTTTTGGAAGTTTGGAGCTTTTTCACTGTGCTGAAAAAAAAGAACAAAAGAGTCATCTGCAAGATTTCTCACACGACTGCTTTTTCCGAATCCTTTCTAGAAAACTCTAAAAATGGGGATATAAAAATACAATTTCCCGTTTACATGAGCCACTGCAAGCGTTTGCGATTGTGAGTCATACGCTTGTGTATACTTTACACAAAGCGTATGAGTCTCCATCACAAGCTGAAAGGGCACAAAGGAACGAGAAATTACTTCTGGACAATAAGCATACAGTAATGGCTACGTAGAAGAAAGTTATAGAAGGCTTGATGATTTAAAGTAAAGAGGTTAAAAACGTCTAAAAATGTAATCAAACAATCGATATTTTCCAGAACCGGCAATAGCACTTACAATGTCACTTCCGTCGAACATAACATCCCCCGTTGCGAGCAACAGTTCCACATTTTCATGCACGTGTCCGTAACGGCGACTCGTGGCTCTAATCCTCAAAAACACGCGAAAGTCACCTTCATTCCCTAAATCGCATTTTTCGCGTTCGTTTTGTACCCGATCGAAAGCTCGTCGCACGCTCTGAACGATTATCCGAACAGCTTTTGCCCAAATCCGGGTTAATCGCCTAGAAACGAGCAAAACTCATACATCGTGTCGGGACCACACAGCGATGTTCCGGGCGAAATTGCGCGTTTCGTCGTGTAGACATGTGTTTCGAGACAGACTCCCGTCTTCTTTTTCCACGATGTGGATCGCTGGAACTGGCAGGTAAAAAAATGGCCTTATTTGGTTCCGTGTTCCGGACCTCGATCAACGATAACTGTTTCAGATAAACGGGTGGTCGGGAACGTCGTTGCCTGGAGCCATGAGCACGAAGGACGATCAGGAGCTGCTGCTGCCCACGGATGACCCGAAGGCGCCCATCGGGAAGCGACGGACCGATCAGGTCGGGCTCGGCTTCAAGGTCTACGTCATCGTCACGATGACGATCCTATGGTCGGGTTACACGCTTTCTGTGAGGTATACGCGTTCTACGACCCCACCCGATCAAGTAGGCTTGACCTTTTGGATGTTTTTGAGTTCGTTTCTTCCAGCTTTATGCTTCGACGACGGTCGTTTTTCTCGCAGAAGCCGTGAAGCTGTTGATCGCTATCTTCTTCATCTTCAAAGATAGCAGTTTCGATGTGCGGACGACCAAGAAGGTGATTATTATATTCCTGCCCTGTTTAAGTTAAAACAATTTGCATTTCAGCTCCTCGATCGAGAGTTCTTCCAGCGCCCGAAGGAACTGCTCAAGATGAGTGTGCCTTCCCTCACGTATGCCCTGCAGAACAATCTGGATTTCGTCGCTCTGTCCAACCTGGATGCTGGCGTCTATCAGGTATCTTCCTAACCGTATTAGCAATATTGGTTGAATCTAAAAAGAACTCTTCGACTCATTGATTACAATTTTTTATCAATTGCATCGTAATTTTTGGTCCCTTGTTATCCTTCGCTGATCGGTGTTTCTAGGTCACTGCGCAACTGAAAGTCGTCACCACCGCCCTCTTCATGATGGCCTTCTTGGGACGGCGCTTCTCCACCACGAGGTGGTTCGGCATCATTCTGCTCTTCTGTGGAGTCGCCGCCGTCCAATATGACGCCGCCGGATCATCTTCCTCGAAGCCTGTTGGCGTGAGTGGAGCTGAGAACTACACCCTCGGACTGATCGCCGTCCTGTCCACGTGTATGACCGCCGGGTTCGCTGGAGTCTACTTCGAGAAGATGCTCAAGGACGGAGGGTCTACGCCCTTCTGGGTTCGCAACTTGCAGATGTACTCCTGCGGCGTGGTTTCTGCCGGAATAGCCTGCTTCGTTGGTGACGGAGAGTTGATTGCAACGAGAGGCTTCTTCCACGGATACGATGTGAAGGTTCTTGCCATTGTCGGTAAGTGGATTTGACGTTGTTTTGCATAATTTGGACAAAAAAGTGGGGGCGAATGGACTTTGGTCCCAGAAATGGCTTTAGTCTTCTAAATACGGTAGCTGCGAAAATTCGGCAAATTTTAATTTGAATAGCAAATGTCAACTTTGCCCAATGAACTTCTCTCCCTGGAGTCCTCACATCTTTTCAATGGGGATAACTAATTTAAACTTCGGCTTTGCACGTAATTAGGTTTGCAAGGGCATTTCGTGGTCCATGAAAGGGATAAAAGGTGTAAGCCATTGATTCATCGAAACGCACAGAACTAAACTTGATTTACAAGAAGCTACAGTAGGCGATTTTCTTACACCTATCATTACTGCGGCTCATTTCCATGCCTCTAGGGATTCAGCATTTCGAATTCCCAGCTACCCCTGGATCTGTCACTAGCAGATGGCGCTTGGAATGTCCGCACGCTGCCCATCTGGCGGCGCTAATGGGGCAGCCATTAACATCGTATCCCCTTCAATAAAATTAGCATCTTTTGTGGGTACATTCCAGAAAACAGCCTGTTTTCCTCATATTTTTGATCATTACCGCTACCGTAACTACCGTAACGGAATCTCCTTTTCAGGATGCCTATCCGTCGGAGGAGTCTACATCTCCCTGGTGATGAAACACCTCGATAACCTGTACAAGAGCTTCGCCGCCGCCGTGTCCATCATCTGCGTGGTCATCCTGTCCATCTTCCTGTTCGACAACGTCGTCATCGGCCTCTATTTCCTGTTCGGCTCGATGACCGTTTGCGCGGCCATTTGCATTTATAACTCGGTTAACGAGTAGAATGGATTCTGGCGATCTCCGTTCTCCATATTTATCCTCCTTTAATTAGATTGTGGTCGGTCCATGTGCAATAGTGCAAAAGTGTACGTATTAAGATTTATTGTTTCCCTGTGTCCATGCTTCTTATCCCCGTGTCCTAATCTCCGGTCCATCAGCTGTCCTCTCCAGTCACCCCCATAACATCTCTTGTCCGCCTCCTTGCCCTTAGCTGCGCCTTCAGACTTCTGTGATATATAAAAGTTAATTTGTGTGCGCGGCGGGGATGGCGACGGCGGTGGCCCCATTAAGCAAATTATGCGAAGCGCGCGCCTAAGGCACTCGTTGCGCGACTTTTCGCCTTCCCCAAGGGCGCGAATCCGCGAGACTTTAGCACGCAAGACTTAGGACGAAGATGTCAAAAAGAAAACGACTTCTTCTGTCTGACACGATGAATAATTGATTGTTTTTTGGGAGCTTTTAGGGGTGCAGACCGCGGAGCAAAACATCCGCCCGGAAGACGATGCTCCCTCGGGGAGAAGGCGCCGGCGGTGCTCGTTGGAGGGTGTCAAATTATCAATTATTTTATGGTCCCACTCGGAAACGCCGAAAACAACGCTCGTTGCTGGCACAGCGACGACCGGGAAGCGACGATCGGAAGAAGCAACGTTCCGTGCATAAAAGATGTTGCAGCGGAGGCGAGCTTCGACCGACCGCCGAGGCACACGCGGAGACGAGTGAGAGGGTCGAGACGCTATTGTGTCTGGAATTAGGCGAGACACATTGGTTTGCCTGGTAATAGGGCGGACTCAGTCTTTGCGACATGAGGGGGAGGATAGACGATTTCAGTGCATAAATTCAAGTTTTGGGATGGTCAAGTGGGTCCTTCCAGAGAAGATTCAAACTTGTTCCTTTTAAATTCCTGGATTATTATGTGGATAGTTCTTCCTGGAATAGTTCTTGCATTGCCTTGTCTTTGTTATAAGTAGTTGTGACCGTGCTTAGGCAACGACTTCGATATAAAAAATCTCGAGAAGGTTCAAACGATTATATTGAAAATCGCAGAATAAAATGCATGGCCGAAAGATTTTTGTGCCTGGAATTCCTGATTGCAATACAAGCGAAATACTTCCTGATAAACCATTGAATTTCAATAGCGAATTCCGCCTCCTTTTTTCCTAATATTCTACAACAAAGACGCAATCCTGCTGCTTCGCTTGATTTGAGATCCATGAGCGTGGGTTCTTCCCCTGACAAGGAACTATTTTTAGCTTTGTTTAGCATTGAAGCGTAAACAAAATGAGGAACGTCGTCTTTTCTCTCTCTACGACGTCAGTTTTATACATACCTTCGACGCAACGTGCTCAGTGTTAATCGGTGTTCGATGCATCTCCTTCCTGTGTTTTGAAGAGGTTTTAAACTCTAAGATTAGACTCTAGAGGTCGAAGGCTGAAGAAAGGTTTTCAAATAAGAAAACCTGAGACTGCTCCCCCATTGGTTATATCCATCCAACTTGACCGTTTAGCGTAACTAATATCCTTCCCATAGTATCGTTCGCCCAAAAAAAGCTAAACACCTCAATTTCGACCGTTTAAACCGGATTGTCGACATATTTCCTCCAAAGGCGTGGAACTCTTCGAAACAATTAAACCAGTTGCACTTATCGCCTAACGGTGCGCACAAATGCGCCACTACTGAAGGTCTCTAGAAGTGGAGAACTTTTTGAGCGAATGTTCCGCGTTCTTTATCTGGTTATGCCCTTATCGGTACGTTGTATCTATGCATATTGATTTTTGACTCCCTAGGCGCGAATGAAAACAATTGAAAGCAGAAGGTAGTAAAGTAAAAAGTAGGATTTCTATGACATATTTCTGCATACAACATTGGTCAAGAATCGAGCACTTTTGAGTATGAAAAATGTGATTAATAATGCCCTTAACTAGTTCAAGTTTATGAACCAATAAACGCCTAGAACCGCTCCTGTAACTCTCAAGATCATGATCCAAAGAGCAAACCCTAAAACTTAGTTTCCTTTTCTTTTTCCGTCCCCGAAGCACTTCCCCCATCCCGAGCATCCGCTTTTACGACCTCGCATGCATCAGCAACAAGCGGCCATTTCCGAATACTTGCGAGCGTCGGAAAAACGGCAAGTATGAATTACTCTCGGGGCAGATGCAACTTTTCGGCGTATAAGCCATGTGCCGATAATATTGGTGTGCGCGATGGTGTCTGTGGCCAACGATCGATCGTCCCCAAGGGCGGTGGGTGCGCGACTAAAAGCGACTCCGGCGTGTGGACTGCCGGGGTGGAGTCGAGGGCCGAGTCCCGGCTTTTTGGGAGCGCTGTGCGAGCAAAATATTGTTTTATATTTTCTGCCCCCACCCACAATTGTAGACGCCGTTCCGCCACCACCACTGCTGTTGCCGCTGCGGCTCTGTCATGCCGTTGGCTGATCGCGGGAGATAAGCCCGGCCGGCATGGAACCTCTCCTGCTACTGCTCTTCGGCACGTTCTCCTCGGCTTACGGTAGGTGCAGAACTTGTATGATGTGCTTACGCGTGCCACAGGCATCCACGTGTCCGTCGTGCCCGACCAGAACGCGTTTGTGCTGTTCGGGCCAGAACTGTTAAGGAGCGATGAGAACTCGACGGCGACAAGTGTCCTGTTGCAGGTTTGTGCCTTTTTGTGGCCTCCGGGGACGCGTCCATCTTGGAGGCGCTTAATGCGCCGCTTTCATGGTAAATAGCGAAAATCTCGGGGGTGTTTTCGGTCTTTGGGAAAATAAGGATTAAGAGTCAATTCTATTCGGGCAGAAATGCTGCTTTTATTGGTCTTAAATGGCCTCTTATTGCTCTGGTCCTTTGTTTGCTTGGAAGGGTGCTTTTTAGTTCCATTTTCAGCTAAATATAGCGCTTATGTTGCATGATTATGTGCCGAATGTCTTTTGGAATAAACCCTCAAATTAGTAGGGATTTTAATAGTCACTACGTGCTTGATTGGTTGCCTTAAAAATAATACTAAAAGCGGTTGACCTCTTGATCCATGTCGCTATTAATAGACACTTTCGCCTTATGTTACTGTATGCTACTTTATTGGCCCTTGAGTGTTCAAATATCTATTACATTTTGTCGGAAGCATATCTAGAAAATAGTCTTCAGCTTCAGTTTTAAAACCATCCGTGATTAATTACGTGCGAAATCTGCTTTGAGTTCAGTTTTGCTGCTCCTGTTCGCACCATTCTCCCATTGGCCCATTTTCTTCTCATCATCACATTCCTTCCATCTCCTCATTAAACTTTCATCTCATCTCCTTTTTGTCTTCCTTAGCCCACAAGACCCAATTAAACTGTTCTTAATTCTGCACTTTTCTCCCATTTTTCTCCGCGGCCTCCTTTTCTCTCCCCTATTGATCGCCGCAATTAAACATCGCGTATTCTCACGTGGGAATTTCCGCATTTAGCATTCTTGTGGGAGAATTTAATTAAAACACAGCGAACGGCGTAAATGTGTGATTATCCCCTTGGGAGCTCGATTCATCAACGTAATGCGTTTTTATGGCTCGCCAAACGGTCCAAGAATTTCCACACTGACCACCGGGCTAACCCGATCTCCTTCTCCGTCGTAAATAACCTAGCCACTTGTGCGAACACTCGGATTTGTGCAATCTGCATCGTAAATTACGTCTATCGCGCCAGGAGCAGACGTCTCCAATAAGTCGTAAACCACGGAAGCCGTCGTATAGCAGTTGTAAAACAAAGTGCCCAGCCGGGATTACCTACTTCATCCTGTCGGACAAACACTGAGCTTTGGTTTTTGTTGACAGGCGAGAAGGCGCCGACGCATTAACAACGCGTAAAAGAAGCGCTGATGGATCGTATCCTGTTCCACGAGTATTTTTAGAGGGTGCTTGGCTAAGAGGCTGTCGATGAGACTGATAAAGGACGAGGAGGTGTTTTAGGACGTTGCAGAGGGGAAGGCCATTTGTCCCACGAGCAAGAAGGTGATTGAGTGTGGATCACGGTGGAAGGAGATCAAGGAATGCAGAGTGGGAGAAGTGGTGGTCAAAAGAAGTGAATTTCCACAATTTCCATGGGGAACTCAAGACTCTCACAAGACCTCATGGGAGTCTCTCCCATAAGGAGATGTTTACGTCTCCGACAATATAATAAGATATAAGGATAGACACCCGCTTTGAGTGGCTACTTGAAGCAGCACGAGGGTCGCTTTGCCCTTTTCGAATGCTGATATCATCTTTTCAACATTATAACTGTGACTCAGCCTGGGTACAGGAATGGAGCTGCTTAGAAAAGGGATCGAGCTGGTTAGAACAAGCCTAGTTTCTCACGCTACGCTACAGGTTCATGAACAATGATGGTCTCTTGAGCCTCGGGTTTATACCTAAAAACTGAACGTCATTTGCTCCATGCGCCGTTGGCCATACGTTCTAATCACTTCAACTCCTCTAATTGTGCTGACGCTTCCCTCAAATTGATTCCGGCGCAATTCAAGGAGGTCCGATACTGTCATGCCAGCCTTACCATCACATTTTTCTAGCTAAATTGTGCTCTGATTTCCAATTTGTGCTCTCCTTTCATCGGAATGTTTATAGCTTCCCGAATGACATCACGGTTCTTAAGTGACTACCTCGTCAATGTCATGTTCCTTCCGTAATGTGAATACACATTTCTCCTCTTTTTCGCTATAGGCGCCGTGCTCAAGGAGCGCTTTGTCGGCTCCATCAAAGCGAAAACAGTGTTGTTTTCGTCGAATTCCGCAGTGGTCATTATTTATTCATCTCCTAATGTGATTTGTTTGCACGCCAGCGTCCGGGGAGTGGGCAGTTGGAGTGTGTGGATTGTGGCCGTGACAAGTTGTTTCACGAAAAACGGATGCGAAAGACGAGACGTCCGAGTTTCAAATGTAAATAGGGAAATAGGAGTAGCAGGGCAGGGACAGACGACCTCGGATTCGGAGTAGTGCGGATGTTCTAGGGGAAGAGATTAATTGGGGAATATGAGATACATATTTGAGCGTCTAGGTTCTCGGAAAATTCAGCTTTTTTGTGACGCTGCCAAGCATGAGGAGACGGCATTCTGACGTAGCAACATTAATCTGTCACGTCTGAGTCTTATTGGAAGGCTAGTCAAGCAGGTGAAACTATACGGGTTGGTTTTTGGTCCCTTTCCGCTCACCGCTCACAGCGGGCATTAATATTTAAACTTTTCGCGGTTTGAAAAGTCATATGATCCCGTTAATCCCGAGACAACTAATCTGCGTCCTTCTTTAAGCGGTGCACGTGAACGTTAAATCATAAGCAGTTCTAATATAACGCCTGAAAGATCACATATTTCTGCAAGTAATGAGTAGCCAGAAAGGTGATGTTTCCCACATTAACAATTCATGCAGATGGATTATAATCGTGGCCTTCTTGCTATGACTGCGAAGACCATAAAACCGTTGTTAAGGACGTTGCACCGGATTGGGTGGAAGTGTAGACATAGACATAAACACAGACCCTAGGCATAAGCACGTTGGCTTCTGTTTAAACAAAATGAAACAAAAAAAGCAAACATGAAATGGTCATGAAATAGTAAAAATGAAATAAAACTTTTTTTCCTTCGTATTTCATATACAAAAATGCTCCCAGAGGGATGTATATATCTTGATATTTTTAATCCCAAATGTCCAACGACTCACGAGCTGACACTTTGTGGGAAAAAGGCCTTAAGGAAAATAAAGAGATGAAGAGGACGAGGAACATGTGCGGTAAAAAGGCAGCGTCCAATTGTTCGCTATTTTTAAATGACGATAATAACTCTTTTGTTAATTATGTCACATATTTATGAGCTACTGTGCATCATTGCTGAAATTGATAAGGCCTTAGGCTATAAAGCAAACTTTAAAGTTATTTAACTTAACGATCTTATCTGTCGCTTTCCTTTCTCATAAAACGCAATCTCAACGCACTCTTTTTTGGCTTTCAGCTTACCAAGTCAAATTTCCGCCCTCCTCTCCGTGCTCTCGGCCCACCACAATTTCCTTTCACGGCGCCCTCCGCCAGTGCAACTTTTTGTCTCTGCTACGCCTTAGTCGTCGGCCTCCTCGGAAACTCTCCCCTCACTTCCGAATGCATGTGAAAGGTGTTTACCCGTCGGCGAGTCCATTCTTCGCGCAAATCGAATATTCCACTCAAGTGGTCGTCAAAAAACAATTTCCCCTCTGATCTGCTTGTGCGCCGTCGAGGCCGAAGAGGACTCGTTCGCATAAATAAATTACGGACTAATTGGAGGCGACGCGTCCGTTCAATCGGCAAAAAGCGACGGTCGCCACCCGAGCGGAAGTAACGCATGCCTCTGGTGGGCGAGCAGGAGCTGAGGAGGCAACGGGTGGGATTTCTTGGGGAGAGGAACGGCTCTAATTGGATGCCGGATTGGAGGGAGAAGGCAAATGAAGTTAAAGGGCGTTCTGAACTCTTTGGGTCGTCAAACGAGGGAGGAGAAGGGTCATGGATCAGGACTTGGAGGAGGTAAAATGAGAGACTAATTCGGACTCAAAAGCAGCTAATGGATGAGTCCCTAGAGGCAATTGTTGCATTTGTTAAAGGACTCTTCGTTCCAGGACGGATGCCCGTCTTCCACGGACCAGGCGGTGGTCGCATTTGAGTCCGGCCTGAAGCACTTCCTCCCCTTCGCGACCTCAATCAAGAACTTCCACTGCGCCGTCTCTCTGCGGGTCGTCACTTCAAAAGTCAATGTGGTACGTTGCAACTTCTTCCTCGCATTTCCCCGAGGTCACGCCGAGACGAATCGCCCTCTGGAGAGGGGATGGGAGAACATTGCAAAATAGACCCCTCCGATAAGGAGCCATCGGAATCAATTTAGTGCATATTTATGGAACGCAGAGATGGATGAGGGTGGCGTTGATGGGATAAGTCATATCTCAAGAATACGACTTCGGAGGATAAGAACTGAAAATCCATAGTTTTATAGGCATTTGAGGATGTTCCCCATATGGCGCTGGATTGCCCAGAGAAGCCAAGGCCTTGCATTACCACCGTTCTTGACCCCAGGTAGGGGCACGTAGACTACCGTATCACAACGAGAAGACACCTTAAACGCCACTGGGTGCCAAGCATCGATCAACATCAAACGTAAATAAATGACCCTCTGGAGACCCTTGCCTCCACCACCGTAATTAAAACTGGCTCCTCCGCTTGCAGGACCGACCTTTCGTCGACGTGCTCGTCGTCGGGGACCACATCTGGCTCGGCTTCTTCAAGCAGTCCATCTGCGTGACCGTGCAGATCGCGAATCCCCTCGGTGTGGCCGTCACCGCCTCGTGCACCCTCTCGCCATTCGATCCCCTGAGGCACCACTGCCTCATCCGCACCGAGATCCCCATTTCGTGGTTCCTGATCGACAGCAACGCGCCGCAAGTACGTCAAGTGGTGTTGCTTACCCACGCGGTGGGCGCGAGCTGCGTCGCACCCATCTTCAACCGACCCAAGCAGGTCGTGCAGCTCGAGGCCAGGACTGCCAAGTTGCAGACCATCGGGTTGGACAAACGGGATCATTGGTAAGTGGCGCACTTGAAGGGATGCCTGTGGAGATGGGAACGTGATAAGAGGGGAGGGACGCTGAATGGAGAAGAAAACAAGGCGCAATGGGGAAGATAAAAGCGATAAGTGTGGGCAATTGAGAAAAGAAACAGCTCGGAACGCACTTCCATGGAAGGAGAACAAACACATAGAGAGAGAAGACGTCCCGGAAGGGAACGAAAGCACGCGAGAGTCTTCGAATAAACATAGCAGCGAAAAGACGAGGAATAGAAGCGCCTTTGAGAAGAAGGGGGTAGTCTAAAGCAGAGTAACTATCTATAGGGAACAGGTGAATCTTAATAAAAGACCAAGTTCACTGAATCCATACTTGCAGGCAGCTCAGTCTTCAAACACGCTCAAATCTCACCTTTACTCCGAATTCGCTCAATTCCGTTTTGGTTCATCTCAAGAAGTTCAACGTGTCCTTATCTTCCGACGCCGCCGAGACGCCTTCCATTGTTCACTTAAAGTAAGCTCCACGCTCGAGTAGCCCTAGGATTTAGCCGCTACTTCCTAGCACTCATTGCCTTCTCTAGTAACTCTGGGATTAGAGCCGCCACTGGAAAGAGCATATGAATGCGACCGAATGTACTATTTTTACTAAATTACTGTAGATTCTTCTTAGAAGTAGCCTCCTCTAAGGTTGCTCCATTCCTTATTGACCACTTGAGTTCTGCTGCTCGTGATTAACACAATTTAAACCCATTATCTCTGCCAGATACCGTAATGCTTGCTTTCAGAGCTTGGTTCGACCCTCGCTTCGAAATTGTTTCTGCCAGTCCGGTGGACCCACTCCGATGGAGCCTTCAAATCGAATCCGCTGCCGGTCCTGACTTCCACACTCGCTTCACTTGCAACTTCACAGGCTCGGGGACCAAGAAGAACGACAGGTAGGACATATCTCCTCCTTCCTCTCCAGAGCTTCTTCCAGATGGGACGGATATCTCTTCGTCATTCTTCTCAAGACGAAGCCGGAGTCGAACGCGATCAGCGCTACGCTGACTGAGGAGACGGTGATCCACTGGGCGGTGAACTACGTCTACAACGACTCCAAGAAGTACCCGACTCCCACGGAGGAACGCCGCGTCTCGGTCCGTTTTGCCACGGCGGACGACTACGTCTACGGAATCGTAGCAGTGCCTCGCCAAGGAGAACTGATCAACACGGCGGTGCTGACAGGTGAGAAGAATCTTCGGATTTCTGGAGTTATTCTAGGAGCTATGATGACTAGGTCACAAACTTCAAATACCCATTCCAGGAACGCAAGCGGCCACCACCATGCGGGTCTTTACCGTGACCCTCGGAGGAATCTTCCGGGACGTGACCGTCCAGTCGCACTGCATCTCCGCTGAGGCGAGGGTTCTGAAGACGTCGCCGACATGCAGTTCCGTCTACGTGGACGGATCCGAGCTGCGAGGCCTTCCGAACATCCAAGTGCACGTGCACCACGAAGCTTGGACCACCAACGTCGCCTTCACCGTGTGGTACCCGAGGCTGCCGATCCAAGTGTGGATCTCGGACCCAGTGCTTAACGCGGTGGACAACTGGCCTGTGGCGGTGTGGAAGTGGCTGCCGAACCGGAGGAGACACAAGAGGGAAGCGAGGCAGTTCGCCTGCAAGAATACGTACCAACAGGCTGAGGTAAGCTTCTAAAGTAGGACAATGGATGGTTCTTGACCGTCCCCAGATCATTTCCCCTGATAACCCACGTTACTTACCCCCTTCTTCAGATCCGCGTCCTGGCGGCATTCCAATACGGAGACGAGCGTACAGGCGAGCGCGTCTACTTGTCCGGAGACAGAGAGACGCTCCTCGACGTCACGTCACTGGCCGCCAACCGTATCCAGTCCTCCAACTCCGATGTGGTCGCAGTGCGGAAAGTCGACTCGAGTCTCCTGGCCGTCGCCAAGAAGCCTGGAAGCGCCAAGTAACCGGCTCCACCACCTTCTTTGACTGACCATATCGTCTAGAATCCTCGTGAAAGCCCAGGCTCCACTCATAGACTACGGCAGTGCTTCGATCCTGGTCACAGACGAATCGGTTTCGGTCCGGCAGATCTCCGTAAGGACCGTCGTCGACCTGGAGATGGAGCTGTACAGGTCGCAGAAGACAAAGGCCTTCCACTACGACATCATCACGCGGCCGCAGACGATCTTCACCCACCGCTACCAGCATGGATCTATCGTGGTCTCCATACGCTACTCGGACGACCAGATGGTCGACTTGGAGTCGATAGATCCCAGTCACTACACGCTGTCCGTGTTTACGAGTGATGAAAAGGGACTTGTGGTGAGCCACAAGTCGGTGCCCGAGATGGAACTGATCGCTTTGGACGACACTAGTGACGTTACGGTAGGTAATCGCACAGAAGAAGCTGGAGGTCTTTCTATTGAGTCCTTCTGGGCTACAGTACCCTTTGTGGAGATTTTGTGTCTCTAAACTGAAAATTTTGGATTTGCAAACTTTCGCAATCCTGGATAACATGAGAAATTCCGTATCGTAATTCCCTTCACTAGCATCCTCCATTTCAGGTACACGTGCAGCTTCGGTCCCCTGCGCACTGCGAAGACCTCGACCAACCGCCCCTGGCCGTGGCTCGCTCGACGGCACGTCTCTTCTTCAACGACCGTCCGCGGAGTCCTCCCCCCTCAAGTGACGACCAGAAGACCCAAGACGAGTCCGGTGGCTGGAGACACCAACACGTGCTCCTGCTCCTCTTCTTGTTCGCCTCAGGCGCCGTTGTGCTCTACGTCCTCTTCGGCCGAGGTCGCCATCGCCTCCACGACGGTTACGAAAAACTCGTTGTGCCCATTCTAGCACGTCTGGGCTCCAGCAGCAGCGGCACGTTCAGCTCGAAGGAGGAGGACTCCAAGGAGTGGGTCTGGCTGTCCAAGGCCCACATCGACAACAGTAGTCTCGGTACGTTTGACCCAGCGAAAGCAGAAGGATTTATGTCTTCAAATCTCCTCCGATGTCCTAGTACTTCTCTGAACAATCGATTCCAGGAAGTCGATACTCGCAGAAGTCGACGATCGGCGTCGACCACCACTCTTCAGGACACGGATCCACGTCGGTCGACGACAACACCCAGCGGAGTATCTCCTACCGCGGCTCCGAGATATCGGTCTTCATCGCCCCACAGCCGTCGGTCTCCATCAATGACGACTGCAATGAACTCCGCCACACGACAAGCTGGAAACGCTCGCGCGGCGTTCGTATGACCAAGAATCCCATGGTGGACAGCAGCTCGGAACATAACCTAAAGCGGCTGACCACTGGAGACGATTACGGCCCCTTCGAGCTTCAGTACCCTCCACGGAGACCGTCGAGGGATGGGAGTTGGCGGGAGCCAACGTCGCCGATCACCTTGCGAGGACTACGCGAGTCCATCGCCTGATTCCTTTGTTCGATGAACAGTGCTACTACGGGTTGTCTTTGCTGGAAATGCACGCGAACAAATAAATGTTTCTAGACTAAAAATGTCTCCAGACAGTCTCGTGACTGCTGTCTAGACTAGTCCGAATACCACGCACTGCACCTCTACCGCGAAATTTGCTCAAATGGGCTAACAGAGGAGACAGTCTTCCCGTCTGCGTCTGCCTCTACGTGTCTACAAATTAGCGCTGGAAGTCTGATAAATTTATATGCAAATCGCATCGACTAGAAGCAATAAATATATACATAAGATAAGACACTGTACCCGTATGCTCCTTCGCCAGTGCCCAAGCTTCGTGGCGGTCCACGTGGTCGAGATCTCATCACCAGGAAAACAACAAGAAACAGACAACAAATAGAAATCTGATATTCAAATCTGTCTTTGGGCATCTTTTTTCTTTCTTTTCTCTATCTTTTCGTTTGTTGTTGTGGCCCACATTACACACCGTCCTCATCCTCCTCAGTTTATTTTAGCGAGAGCTTGCGAGATTTATCTTTTTGACGTTTCTTTTAGCTCTCTGACTCTTTTCAACTATTAATCACAAAGTCAAACACAATATCAGAATACAAAAGTCCTTGAGAAATACAATAGATAACAGAAACAGATATTCCTCCCCAACTATGAATCACTGCCATCCGACTGAAACGGAAAAGTTATAAACGTTTACTGGCACGGAGAACTCACTTCATTCTCGCCATCATCGATCGCAGCAAGAAGTCCGGCGGCGGTAACGCGTTCCTCAGGTTTCCTCTTTTCGTCGGGAATGACGGCACCAGCTTCATCAGACGCAAGAGCGACCGGGGCCCACTCAATAACAAGAGAGTCAGAAAATTCAAATGCCTTTGCCGCCTCATCATAAGCCTGAAGACAATAACCAGGATTAGATCAGATCCTAACAGAACAGCTGCAGTACCTTTTGCGCATCTTCTGCTTTAACGTAGGTGAAGGTGGCGATACGGTCGGCGCCACGTATGTTGAACTCCATGTCATAGAGCTCTCCGAACGATTCCAAGTGTGAAATGAGATCGTCTTCGTGGTCGCTGGGGAATCCACGAACCGTAACCACGCGGCCACGCTTGTTAGCAAGCAGATCTTGGGACTCCTTTGGCTTCTTGGTAGCAGGCTCCTCGGAATCACGAGGTGGGCGTTCGCCCAAAATTTCGGCTTCCAGATCGTCACCGCGGGCAGGTCGCTTTCGCTTCTTTTCGTCCTCGTCGTGCGCCTTCTTTCGCTCCTCCATCTTAGAGCAAAGCTCCTTGATCTGTTCAGAGAGGTCGATCATGTCCTTCTTCAATGTTTGCACGGTGGTGTCACACTTCTTGAACAACTGAAAGCACGAGGCTAAAGGAACCACGAACAAACCACAGCCTACCATCATAAATTTCTTGCGCATCTCGGGATTCTGTTCGGCCTTGATCTTCGCGAAAAGGTCCTTCTGGCACGTTAACTGCTTGTCCATCAGCTCCTGTCTGAGCTTGAACAACTCCGTCAGCTGGCTCTTCTGCTGCTCATCCTTTTGGCGTTGCTCCTTATCCTTGCGGAACTTCTCACGGGCCGCGGCCAGCTCAGGATTAATCGTGACCTTCTTAGGGACAGGCGGCTCCGGTTGAGATTGTTCAACAGGAGCTGAAGCCATGGGCGCCATCGGGTGGTGACCGCCTTGGTGAGTTCCACGGTTTGATACGAAGGAGCCTCGACCGTAACCACGGCCTCTTGGAGGGTAGCACGGAGCGAAAGAGTTGCCGTTAGCGGGGCCCTCACCAGTACCTTCCGGCGAGCTTTGGACCTGGTTGACGGCTTGGCCGCCTTCGTTGTGCCAGAACACGCGGATGAACCGATTGTTGAAGATGGGCTCCGTAGACTTGTATGCCTTATCGGCTTCGAACTTTGACGAGTAGGTGATCAGCGCAGCTTCTTGGTCTCCCTGGTACTTGACCTGCATGTTCACGATGGTTCCGAACTGTTCGAAGTGCTCGTTGAGCTTAGCGATGTTGTTGAATTCTACGGGGATCTTTCTGACCTAAAATTCCAAAATTAGGATCGTCTCGTGCAGCCAGGTAACGCAACCTGAAGACTGGCGTTTTCGGTGCTAGCTCCATTTCTTCCACCGGCCAAGTACTGGTTGTAGCGACCTCCACGGCCTCTACCACGGTAGCCGGGGATGAAGGCCCGCTGCGGACGATCTGCTTGTTGGGCGGGATTGTTTGAGGGAGATGTTGGATCATACGCGTTGGAAGGCTTGGGAACGTTGGAAACAACCGAAACGTTCGAGTAGGGCGTGTTTCCTCCATTCCACGACGTCGCCATCGGCGGTGGGACCGAGAAATTGATCGATTTCGGCAAACCGTCCGTCAGTGCGGGAGCTTCTGGATTATAACCACCTGAAATCAACAGAATATGATAATCGATACGCTGCGGAAACTCTCGAACCATCGACTGTTTGGGGTACTGAGGGTGCTCCGTAGATGGTGTTTTCGACTCCTGGGGGCGGAGGGTTGACAGGGTTGTAGCCGGGTGGCGGCACTGAATAATCGACGACAGGAGGAGCGGGTCTTCTGTTCATCCCGGAGAGTCCAATCTTCTCGAGAGCTTGAGAGTCCATCACCACTGGGTCGGGGCCATGATCGAAGCTACAGCTGTCGCCCCGAGTACAGTATCCCATTTCGTCAAAATCACGGCACCGTCGTCGGCGGGCTGGTTGAGCGTCGCGCTCTTCGCGTCTTCTACAACAAGGAAAGGGTAAAACAAAGAAGAAGGAAAATTCCCTATACCTTTCATGACGTTCATATGGAGAACGAGATCTAGAACGGCTTCGGCGGCGGTAACCTTCACTCGAACGGCTTGATGAATTTCCAGTTTTCAACGGTAGTCTTAATGGTGGTCCTTGTAAGCGAGGCCCTGGTAAAAACTCCAGTGCTGCCAGCGGTGTTCCTCGGTAAGAGGATGTACTGCCTCCAGATGATGACATGCTGCCTCCACTTCCTCCAGAAGACGACAAAGAGTTCGATTGCGGACGGCGTCTGTCACGTGGAGATCGGCTTCGGTGTCGCGTGGGCGACCGACTGGATTGACGGGGAGGGGAGACGCGCTTCCGTTGACTTCTGTCTCTAGAGTTTCCATTCGATTCGGTGCGGGTCTGTGGAGGAGGCGAAGCATTCTGGTGCGACACTCTCGCGGGAGCGGCTTCTGGAACACGGCTCTGCGCGGGTTCTGTCGACGTGGAGGCGGCTGGCTGGACTTCAGCGGGAGCACTGGTCGCTGCTGGAGCGGGGGTCGGCTTTTCTACGTGGACGGGCGAAGGTTGCTTCTGGTGTACGGGAGCGGGTGCTGTGGCAGGAGCAGCCGCCGGTTTCGGTGCAGTCGCTGGTGGAGCTGCTAGAGTAGGTGGCGACGCAGCCTGAGGAGCGGCATTTATGTACGCTCCACGGCTGATTACGTCGAAAAGACGGTCAACGAACGGTCCGGACTCTGGATTAGAGGAAATTAGAACAGAAGGTAAAAGAGGGTCACCCACTTGACTGGAGGAAAACTTCCAACTGCTCGACGCAGAATGGCTTCAGCTGCTCTTCCGGCTTGTCCTTGCGCACGAGGGCGACCACGTACTTGGCCAGGGCAGTCGGATCCGCGTCGCAAATGGGGCGAATCTCGCCGACCAGCCAATTTCTTAACTGTTCTTGGTCGATGTCTCGCGGCATTTCCGTTTTTTCTTGATCGATTTTTTACCTGAAGTGAAGCTTGGTGCTTATTAAGGGAAGAAGGAGGTATTTCCGTGAGGAATTCGAAAAATCACGAAATATGAGCAAGAAGAGGTGCATCGCGAGGGAACCAGACAGAGGAAGCAGCATTCTAGACAATCTGCAGACAGTCTGGGAAACAGTGAATCCATACTCCATTATTAGGAACGCCACCCGCAGTGGCCAGAAGAGACGCGAGAGGCGTTCTCAAGTCTGGGAATCGGTGGTAGGGAAACGACCCTAGGACAGATTCATTCGGGCACATAGTGGACAAAGCGGTGCGAAAAGCAAGCCAACCGACGCAAACAAGTCGAATTATTACTGCGGGTGAAGAAAAACAAGCGCGGCGAGACCACTGGCGCCGCGCCCGGCGATCTAATCGTCGCATGTTCGGCAAGATCTTTCGAGAAGGAAACGATGGAAACAAACTTGCACTTCTTCTAGGTGCCTACTTAATGTTCTCACGTCTAGCCTGAGCATATCTCACGTCTCCATTCATCGGTCGTTAAAGAACATTGCTTGCATGGAAAAGTCATACTATGGACCACACATTCTAGCATACAAAGATCGATCCAAAAAACGTCACGAGAGGGTGGAAATGGGCGCCAACTCAACTACTTGAAGAACCCAGCGAGTGATCGAACACCGAAACACAATTGCGGCGCCAAGCGATGCTTTCTCCGGCTCCACGACACGTCAAATTGGTACAATAACAATCTGCCCACCCTCGTTTGGCGAAGCTACCGAACACGTCGGGTCTCTGCTGCAGCGCGCGACCGAAAATCGATCGCGATACGGTAGAGAAGATAAGAATCGCTTAGCAAAGTGTAAAGTAAACGTCGAGAATTCACATTGCAACGACAAAGGAGCGCCGACTGCACGGATTTGCGCCGCGATTCGGGGCTTTAGTGGACAGCGGGGGATCTTCGATTGGTTTTGAGACGGACCGCGTCGTAAATCGGAGATTGACGCAATTTTCTAACGACTCTGGGTCAGTGGAAAAAGTTGCGTTGCGGGATAGCTCAATTTCAGCATTTTCAATGAAGGGAGCTAATTCAGAAACGACATATTCAAGAGGGTCTCTGGTACAATGTTCTCCTAGGTATCGTGACAGTAGGCCAATAGTAGGCCAGTAGGAAGATCACTCGTTCTGATGAAGAATAAGTTAGCTGGAATCTTCAGCTTTGTAAGAAGCAAACTGCGGTGTTCTAAAAATGACATTGATGGACTTCGATTGTATGTTTTAGATGCTTTCCACCCAAGGGTGGCATATGCTAAAGACATTCAAAGACGCCTATTTAAAGACTTTTGGAAAGGCTGACAGCGACAGAGAATTCCAAACTAGCTCTTATTCTATAAATGGATTAGTTCTTTCAAAATTGTAACACAAACATGGTAACAGCATGCATTTCCTTAGCTCATCCGAGCACAATCTCTCACCACCCCCTGAGCCCATGTTGACGTTTCAATCTTGTCAACTAATAAAAATGAACATAAAGCATCGCCGACAACAAGTTTTGATCACTCTGGCGAGACTTGAAATCCGACGGAGTAGCAGGAACATCACACAGCGTCGACGGCGCGCTTGCCATGGACAACGAGAGTAGTTCGAGAACACGCCGGACGCTTTCACGAGGCCAAGGGAAGGAAGACTGACTCATTGGAAGCGGCAAAACAACGCAGTGATTTAGGCGTGTATTTCGGACAAAGTGTCATCACGCGAAAACTGGTTGTTGTCGGGAGAAAGACGGTGCTGCCCGAAAAACAGGACTCGTTCCACGCGAGAAGGAGCTTCAGAAGAGACGGTCCTGACCTAATATGTTACTTGAGGAGACCTTCAGGAGGGCTTTTAGGAGTTGTCGAAATTTCACGTCTTGTTCCTAGGCAACAGGAGTGAGTGTAGACGGGAAGTTTAGTCGCGGTGTACCTTATGGTAATTCACGAGCTGAGCACGTGATCTATGGCGTAGTGGGAGATGACTCAATGTTGGCGACAGGACCAACAAAGACAATATAACGTATAACGTAGGTAAAGGCCTGATAGGATATTCAGAGAGGATCCTTGAAATGAACATTTTCGTGAACATTAGACCCTTCGTATAAACACAGTATGCCACCTGTTACTTGCTACACTATTAGTTTTTTTACGAATTTTTTTTCACGACATTTCGGCGATTGCCGGGTGGTATTTTTTGGGTATGGTAAATAAAAACACTTCTAAAGCCGCAAAAGATAATCCAGTAACAGGCAACTGGATGTTCGCAGTGAGAGAAAAGACCACAACGCACCTATCGATACTTTTCTAGGAGTAAACAATGAAGAATGGGAGAATGTTTACGAAGAGTCCAGGAACTTATGTTACAACCCAATAGAATCGCAATTAACGAGCATCAATAAAACAAATCGCCACGATGACGGCTCCAGTGGGGAGACAAAACAAATATCGCCAGACATATTAGTCTATTAAACACGTACTAAATTGTCGTTAATCGGTCTTTCCGACTGCAGAATGTTTATCTTAATACGCACAGAATGCTCAACGCTTCAACGTAGTGCACTTACGGTAAATACGGCAAATAGGTACGGTGGAAAATGCCATGTATTTGCCGTATTTTTCAATTGTTTAACTGTTCAAAAGCAGAAAAACAATCAAGAAACACCTCCACGGCGTTAATCTACTTCGTTTAATCTTCAATTAAAGTGACTTTATCAAGGTATGAGGCTCCTACCACGAGGTGTGAAAAAAGGGAGAAAAAGCTGATGAATATAAGCAAATAATTGTTCGCCAAACGAATGGTGTCGAAAAAAATAAAATTACCGTTCGTGAGAGGGAAAGGCAGGTCGTCGTATTATGTCGTCGACCCGGGTGAAGCCAACTACATATGATCTAACTTCACAAAGCCTCGGATCCCGCCGGAAAAACAATTCCAACTCTTAAAGATTTCATGTAGAATATTCCAACAAGCACGTTTCGAAAACGATGACGATTTCGCTTCGAGACACACCTCCCGGAACGACGCCACAAAAACAAATCGCTTTTTTAACACAACCGGAAAAGGAGCAGTTACCAGATGACCCAAAGAAGCTCATGACAGCGGATTACGCTCTGTCTAAGTCACCGCGATTACGCGCACCCATACATCACCGGATTTCGTTTCCGAAATCCGAGTCGCGGAACAGAGCCTTCCGCGTTGACCCAACGACAAACAGGGCGAGCGGGCGACGTCCATGTCCGCACTGGTGTTACGATCGTTATAATATGATCGATCGAGGGGAGTCGACGACTACGACGTCGTCACTGGATCACAGGGTCACAAAGACGTCGAAACAATCGGCGACGTTCGGGAGCAAACAATGTCGAATTCGGCGGCTAGCCCGACAAGAGATACACGTGGCCAGAGAAGCATTCTGAAGCATTCAAAGATTCTCCAAAAGTTCGCTGTTGGCCTGATTAAATCGCAGGGAGGAACAGAAGGAAAGAGATGAAACAAAGAGGATACAAAGATAAGTTCGCCGCGTTACGAACAACGTTAGGTTCGAAGCGCGGCTTACTCAAATGCGCTCATCCCCTTGCACATGGTATTTAAACTCAGAACCATACCGTCTTGGATCCTGAGGTAAGCGGCCACGATCATTTCCATGATCATCTTTTGGCTGGGTATCTGATCTTCCGGCCGGGTATCTGGTAAAGTATGAAACGCTTCGTGAGTTAGCGTCGACGTTTGTGGACTCGGAGTAAATGAATGATTCTATATTGCTGCTTACCAGTTTGAAATAAGGCATTTTGAAAAGTTCTTATACGTCTGATCTCTTCCATTTCTAAGAATTTCGATCCATTAATAACAATGATAAAAGTTAAAAATACAATATATGTTTTAAAATTTTTGGACTTCTTTTTGAGGGTTTATGAGAGTTGGAAAAGTGACTATTTTCAAAAACGTAGACTTTGCAATCTCGTAAAGTAATTTAATCTTTGTCCCCAGCTTATTCAGAATTTGCACTTACAGTTTAAGGATTAAAAAGAGCTTAGAAGTTTGTAGCTCCGAACGTGACATATGACTTTTTTACCGTTTTTATACTGGTTCTTGAAGGATTGAACAACTTACAAACTGAACTTTAAACTAAAATCACAAAGAAGCGGCTACGCTCAGGCGCAAACATCGTCGAATTCGACGGTGAGCCCGACCACTATACGCGTGGCGACGGGATAAGCATCGAGACTATAGGCTGTGGACGCCGGGCGCTGCTGTTGACGGCCTAGCATGCAAATACGACCTCTTCATCGCAGTCTTCTCGCCGCCGCTGAAGCAGCGGAGTTGGTACTCCCGCGGCTTGCGACCGGCAGGTGTTCTGTGGTTTGTGCCTCTCTGCGGAACTAATTGGCTTTCGGTGTGAATTTCCGGTGTGAAAGTGTATTTTAGGGTTTATTTAAGGGTTGGAAGGCGATGTTCTACACATAAAGTTGTAGCAGGTTTTGCGGGTGTTTGTTTCTTGCAGAGTGGTAATACGCATTCTGATATCGTTTGAAATATGAGGTCTTCCCTGTGAAGAGTATTTGAGGGTATCCAAGAGGTGACGACAAGAGATAAAGTAGAATAAAAAGTAATTTTTTTTTCGGTGGATGCAAAATTTTTGGAAGTAGTTCAGATGACAAAGTGGAAATGACAAAATCCGTATTTTTGTTGTCCATGGCGCTGAGTTTTTCCGTAGTTTTCTCGTCTTTTTCTACAGTTTTGGACACTTGTTTGCAAGAAAATCTGTACAGTTTATTCAAGCACTCTTTTGGAACATGTATTTTGCGTATAACATGAACCATGTATTCCTGTTTTCCTTATTTTTGACGACTTAAATTTCCGAAAAGAGATGCTGTTGATTTGATAAATTTTTATCAAATTGCGCGAAGAAGCTGACGTCCCTAATCGTAGAGTGTTGTTCTCGGCCAAAGAATGACGCTAATGAAAAAGCGCTGAGGATTACGTAAACCTTTTTTTAATTTTTACGGCTTTCACGAAACCAGGCCCTTTTGTTTAAATACATTCAAAGGTCGCGGGAATTTGTTGTTTTCCTTTGTTATTTGAGTATCGTCTCCTTATGTCAATGCCACGAAAACTCAATGTTTATGATTCCAAGAGCTCCTCGTTTCATAGCTCTGGCGAGAAGCAAAAAAATACCTTCAATGTATCGCTCTCTCGAGGATGTTTACCTTCTCCACCTTTTCATTGGACAAATTTCTCAGAGACCTCTTTCGCCTTCTGAGAAGCAACCCAAACATCCTATTTTCTCGTCCCACGCTCCGAATTCTGAACAGATTTCGTCGACAGCGCCTGAATCAAGGATGCCCGGGCGAGCGCAACCATCGATCACCCGTTTAGATTGTTTGCTTTAAAGAACAAACACATTAACCACTTTTTCACCCACTTCATTACGGGCGGTATTTGCTCGGTTGAGGGTCTCAAGCGCGTGTCATATCCGTCTATTTATGATGTCATAGCCCCTGGGGAAGTGAGTTTATGATCCCACGTAGAACGCGTTATCTGAAGAACCGTAGAATGTGGAACTTCCTAGAAGGGACCGATCGTTACTTTGGCTGTTGTACAAGAGCTTTAGAGCTCTTTGAAATCACCTATTGAACCAGTTTTGGTGTTCATTGTGAAGCTTTACCACCAGACTGCTAGACTAGATAAGATAGACTCGTTAGGTAATATTTTCCGCATCGACTATTTAAAATGGATATGTATGTGCAGACGCTTTTAATGAGATTGTGTGTTTCTTGCTTCTATTTTTAGACCACTTTTCTGCTCCTAATGTTCTTCGTGGCGCGTTCATTTTTGTATGCGATATTTTGAACGTATCACCCAGATTTCATTATCACCTTCAGGTGAGAAATTTAAGTAAATTATATTTTAGTTATGGGTGCTTTATAAGTATTTGAATATTACCAATGCTTAGAACGATACATGAAACATAAAAGGAAGGAATCTGCTTGGCGTTAGAGATGTTCGAATTTTTGTTAAACATCCCATTGAAGCACCCTAATTTAGGGTCAGGTACGGAAAACGTTCCCGTTTTGCTTTTTATGTGCCTTAATTTCCTTGATTTTCTTTTCGGATGCATTTTTGGATATTGTGACAAATTCTGGGATACGTTTGGATGTACCCAACAGTGAAATTATACGTCACCTCCATCAGGGCTCTTTGGAAAAACGAGTGATATAATCGTTGAACCATAAACCGACAATTTTTTTTCCGTTTTAATGCTTTGGAAAGAATTTGCAAGGAATTGTGAGTAAGCATCGAAGTTCGGACAAGGAATTTAGCCTTCTTTTTTTTGTCTCAGAAGGGAAAAACTCGTAGCACTAGATATGCGTTCGCATTGTAGTGAGAGTACCTCACTTTTCCTCTTTCAGTAGTCCAGTAGCCAAAGAAGAAGCAGCTCGTCACAAATCCATGTCCTCCTTCCAGATGCTATTGAAGTAGGAGTCAAAACAACTTCCCATCACATCACTTCCACATATTCATGACGTGAGTCGATTTCCGCGGAAAGCCTCTATGCAGCGGCTAATTGTTTTCGCGCCGTCAAAGAGCACTTTGTCCACGAAGTCCACTCGACAACAACAACACGTGCCTCGGCTCATGAAGACGTACGCCACGTCAAGGCTCAAGATCACCGTGTGCCCGGGTGTTTGCTCTGCGGACTACTCATCGCGATTGACAGTCTCGTCAGCCGCCGTGCTTGTTTTCCCTGCTAGAGCAGCTCCGGAGCGGCGAGCGCTTTTTGCCGTCCTGTTTATCGCCATCTGGCCGGCAGCCGGCATCATCGCCTGTAATTAGTCTTTTCAACTGCCGCAAACTCCGAAACGCCTGGTAGTCGCGATGCGAGCGTGTTATGAGCAGCGTTTTAGTTCCTCTTTTTAACGTTTGAAGGAAGTAGCACAGAGATGAACTGCCGACTGTGCTCAGGAGGGAGCATTTTCGTGATCATAACTTTGAGCACTTTTTTAACAAATTTTTATCCGTATTTATCCGAGCATTACGCTAGACGGACCATCTGACGATATTATTGGAAAAGGTTATACTAAAGATAAGATCTTCGATACGAAACGATAAACAGTACATCCTTTGGAACATTTATTGTTCTAGTCAAGCTAGAATTTATCACACATTCTTTCATGACCGGTTCTTTAAACTAAAAATTGCAATTTCAAAATTAGTGGAATTTTGGGAGAGTACGGAGATCTATATCTTCAGTAAGTTCCGTCAGCAACTCCAGCGTTGTCCCATAAGCACTTCCCGACAAAATAACTTTAGCCACCCGAGGAGTTCTGCTTTTTGGAAAGAAATCTCCGAGATCCGGTACAAGCGTTCATGTATTGGCTATATCCTTTATTTTTTCCCCTATCTCTGTTCTCAGCTATTCGTTAGGGACTCTAGTGCTCCCACCATTATGAATTACGAACGTCCGAGTTTGTGGGCAGCAGTGTAACGGGTTTATCATAAAAATAGAACCGTTGATCTCTGTGCCTTGTTGTGTTATTTTCGAACATTCGAGCACTTTAAGGTAAACTTCGGCCACAGGTGATAGCATCAAACAATTTTGCTTAATGCCGTGGGAATCTTCCAGAGGGAACACTAGCGTTTGTTACTTTGTTTGCGTTGGTAATTTTAAATAGAGTGCTTACGGTATCCATAATGGAAAGGACCATATGGAAAGGTTCTCTAGGTGCACGTTGATCGGGTTTAATTGTCCAAGAAGATACCACTGAAAATCAGTCTTAAAGGAACAAATTTTTGTAGCCTCTTGTGAAGTCATATAATGCATGTTATCATGAACCAGGTGTCCAGGTCCTCATCGTGTAACCGTGCCGAAACTTCACAGTTAATTGATCTCCGAAGAGGCAAGTCAGAAATCACAAAAATGTGTCTTTTTTTGGCACATACTGACGTTATCCTGTGTCTCACGTTTGTGACCATCTTTTATGCCTTCTTGACCAGAAATACATGCTCAGGTGAAGCTGTATCTATCCGCTAAACATATTTATCCAGTTGTCCTATCGCTCGGATACGTGTTGAGGGTGTTGTCGACGAGGTCTACGTTTACAGCATGACGTACACATCGTCAAAACACTTGACACTCGACGTCAGAGTTCACTCGTGTTTTGTCTCGTTTCCGGCTGCCATTCACTACATGCTCTGTAGATATACTGTAGACAGACGCTAATGTAGACAGATAGCTTGTCTCCCTAAGGTCAAGTAGACATCGATAAGGAAACTATGTTGCAATTTTTGACTATACTGTGGATTCCCCTCTTAGAAGAGGTCTTCTGCTCGTCCTTCGTGGATTCTAGACTTTTCGGTTGATAGGACTCCAAACGTCTTGCTAGGTTAGGCCTTAATTTTTTCCTTTTATGATAAAAAAGCTCTGTTTTACAAACTAGCGTCTCTGCTGGCGTTTTCCGATGTTCAATGTTTTGCTTCGTCAGGCTTTTCGACTTTGCTTCCATGATGTCGGCGAATCATATACAAACACGAGTGTCCCATTTCGCCACGATGAGTAATCTTAGATGGCGTCACTCTGGCTCGGCAGTGGGAGGAATCTTAGCTTATTTCCGCGTAATGTCTTGATGTCATTGGCGAAGGAGTTCCCCGTTGGAACGTCACCACCTTTCCCTCCACTTGTGCCGCCTCCTCTTTGTGTTCCGAAAATAGGATTCGCGTCGAAGCTCTCTGCGGTCATCAAGTTTTGAGCGCATCGGCCTACAGGTTACACAGAGCAGCAAAAAAATGGAAAATTTGCCTAAGAAATGTCGTGAAATTAGCATTTCCTCTCAATGACACTGTTTTTGGTACTTTTTAAGATTTTATGAAGAGTAGTTTAACGTTTAGCGATCAAAGTTCGGATAATTAGGTCACTTGGGCGTGTGGGTCCTTGAGGGGAAAGGATAAACTCCAGGAGTAGAATGTCACTGATTCTCGTAGGCCATAAAATCGGAAATATCTTGGGTTTCACCACACTTCCTGTAATCTAAATAGTCTACTCTGACTCTTTGTGATCCGTCAGCCTATTTTGGATTAGAACGAGGAGTGATAATGCTGACATTCGCGACTAACAGTCATGACACAAAGCTAAACGTTCGCCGAGTAATATGTATTTTTGCAAATCCAAAAGCTTAATGCCTTTCTTGCACCTGAGACAAGCTGCTTCTCACCTTAGTGCAGCTGACTCATTGTCACTGGGCCTATTTCTAACAGAGATCTTTTTTCGAAAACAGAAAGGACTATGAGGGTGCTCTTTCGTGTGTTTTTTTTCGATCGGAAGATATTGAGAAACATCTTGACGAACTGACATCCAGCTGCTGCTGGACAAGTGCATCCGAACATGTACATATTTTGGGGATCCACCTCCAGACGTTGTTTGTGCCCGCGTTGCCTGGACAAATTCTGTAGCCGATGTTTGTCCTCTGCCTCGCGGTGAGCAAAAAATGCAAAGTGGACCTTTCCACGTGCTTCCCATAGCTCGGAGAACTGTCGTCCTGTTTACGCGCCCTTCGGCGACAACGGTTCCGATAGCGTGTCCTTTCGCGTTGCTGAGACTGTCACCGCGGACGTCCATTGTTTATCATCGCCCTCGTCCACCCGATCGATCGCCTCTTGCAGATGAGCGATGACCGTCGACGAACAAGAAGCACTTCTTGAGTTTCGACGGCGATTCAGCCAGGTCGGTTTGTGTGATCTGGTCACCTTTACATGGTTCTGGATGGATTGGGTTGGCATGAGCAGAATTTCGCTGCAAACTTTTGGATTTTGTGCAAATTGCCATAGAGCCGTCTAAAAAAGCTACATAACCTAGCAATGTATTTTATAGGATGGCTGTCACGAAAGGGTCCATGCCGACGACGCAGCCCGTGTTCTCCACGACGACTGGTGGCTCCTTGGTTTCCTCAGGGCGCACTCCTTTGACCTCGACATCACCAAAGCCGTCGTGCTGGAGTGTATCAAGTGGAGGATGCACTTTAAGCCTACTCGTAGGAACTCCTCGTTTTGAACCGTGAAAGAACAGCTGTGCTTCAGAGATAGGAATGTTGGAAATGCGGTCACTTCTGGAAACGGGTCTCATGTACATTAGAGGAGAGGACATGGAAGGAAATGTGATCTGTAAGTGGCTTCCGCCTAAGTGGGTAAAAACAAGTAAAAGGCAGCCAGTAGATCAGTTGACGCTCGGCCTCCTGAAAAAGGAAAATCTTCCACTGAACGCACCATATGTATGCTCATTTGAGACCCTATGTTCTTTAGCACTTTCCATGGACTTTTGCGGGTTTAACATCCTACGAATCCCTTATAAGGTTAAACTGTTTCCCAAAGCTTTTGAACGCATTGATTGTAAGAATAATGAAATATCTAATGACCAGAAGCGGCACCAGCCGAGTTCTTCGTGGACCAAGATTTCGGGGCTGATGTTTGCATTTTCCTTCGCTACTTGTTCTTCACTGAATGTGAGCTTACGCGACCTATTCCAGTGTGGATCAATTTTGTGCACCACCGCAACGGGCACAAGGAGGCCGAGCGTCTTCTGGTCTACTGGCTCGAGCGCTTCGTCATGACCACCCACGGGGCCCCTCTGGCCGTCGTCTTCAACATGCACGGCGCGGGGCTCCAGAACATGGACAACGATCTCATCCGCTTCACCCTACACTGCTTCAAGTACTACTACCCGTCGGTGGTCCGCTCCATCCTCATTCTGGAAACCCCCCAGAAGCTGAATCCCTCCTGGAAGGTCGTCCGTTCCTGGGTCGACTCCAGCACGCTGGCCATGATGCACACGGTGACGAGGCACAGTCTCGCCCAGTACGTGGAGGCGAGTTACATCCCTACGAGGCTAGGAGGCGAGGTAGGTGATCGTTGCTCTGATCAGGCGACGGTGGCACCAGCGGGCACTCTGGGTCCAAACTTTGGACTCCTAAGGGAGTCTGCGCGCGACAGCTGGTCAGGAGAACAGGCGGTCAGCCACGACGCCGGGCCACAAGAAGCCGGGCAGACACATTCTTTACAGCGAGTGGGACTTAATTTTTGATTCCGACCGATGACGAGAAGTGGCGACGGGAATAATAAATCCTTGTTTTGCACGAGTCAACGTTACAAATCTTAAATAGTGCTAAGGAGCGGCCCTGTCGATTACTGTAGCAAAAAGAAGGTAAAGCATGGGGATAAAGATAAGACGAAACGGGAAGCGGAAACCCACAAGCGGTCAGGGCGCTTTCTACAGTACAAAGTTACAGATCCATCTTAGTGATGCTATGGATATTAGGCAAATTCAGGTCACTTTCCCTTTGTTGTGTGGCATCACATAAAGTGAAACAAGAGATGTGCTTGGAACTATTTGGTCGTTCGCTAAAATAAGAGAAAAATTCTAACAAGAAACAGACGAGAAACGTGTTGATTTGTGAAAATGGCTCACAGCGTGTGTCACATAACCTTGACACACTTGTAAATAATAAAAAACCCCTGATAAGAAACACAAAGCATGTTCTACTTTAGAAGAATTCAATGAACAAAAATTATACTTATGTTCAATAAATTGCCTAATTGTTCTTTGCTTCTTATAATAAGATCCAGGATAAGAAGTAAACCGACACCATTTACACTTGCAAAATGTGAAGATCTTATCAATATCCCGAAAGATGGGAGTACGATAAGTGTGCCCATAGTTGAGTTCTACCTTCTCAGCTTTGCGTGGAACTACTTGTTTCCGTGAAAATTGCTCTTGGACGAATGATGAGTTAATTTACCTTTAAAAATTAGATGTACTTAGATGTGCTTATGTGGTCACACGATAGCTGCCCCTGAACACGCAATGTGTTCGTATGTTGTTAGAAAGATGAGGTCCACCAGCTGAACACCAACTGAGCAAAAATGAGCAATGAAACAACGAAAAAGGAGGCAAAAGTTGCATTTTTAAGATGTACGTATGTAGAGAGTAATAGACCCAAGTAATAGCTGTTTTAAAACTTTTCCTGACGCATGTCGTCTTCAAAGTTGTCCATCCTGACCACTCCTGAGCAGGCGATCCATCAATGTTGTAACCTGCACCCCACCCGACCAGAATCATGCGCCCGGCCACGTTTTTCGCGCCTTCTTCCGCACCCACATGCGTAAACACGCTTCCTTCGGCCGTGTTTTGACCCGCATGGCCTCGTCGGGATCGATACGTGCGCGGTGCCGCCGTCCTGTCGGACAACTGCTCGCCCGAGTCCAGCCCCCGAGGCGTGTCTTTGCAGGACGACTTCGCGTTCTCGATGGATGAGTTGGCGCGTTGTATTCCACCGAGAGTGGTCGTAGCCGCGTCGACAAGTGCCTCCCGAGGAGCTGACGAGATGACCATAGCCGCGATGCCGCCGCCTCCGCCGCCACGGCCCGACCGCGCCGACCTGGATCGGTTCGCCAACGGGAGCACCCGACGGGTGAGTCAATTAGCATTGATCGGATACGTGATAGGAGGAACATGGTGTTAGCCAAGGAGGTCAAAGTAGATACATTTTAAAGTTGCTCAGGATACTTCTGCTGTTCTCGGAAGCGTCTGATAAGGGTTTCACATGCCGGAAACTTATGACACGTTTTCGAATTTTTTTACATTTTAACCACAAAAGAAGCTTTTCTAGAATGAGTACCGTGGTCGTTTACATCCAACGCTTGCAACAGCCAATTTGAATGTTACTATTAAAAGAAATAAGATATATTCTCAAAAGTGATCTCCAAGGGCCAGTAAGATGTTCAAAAATCTTCAAATAGCGAACCAATCAATCGAGCATTCACTACGTTTTTTGGCTTGGTATGAGGATCTAAGAGGATACAATTTCCCTCGTTTGCAATACAAAACAAGGATAAACAAGTGGACAATCTCTGCAACCTTCAGCTAACTGTAAGGCGTTAACTTCAATTTGCGGCCATAAATTTTAACAGCAATATCCAGAGGGCTTTTTACTTTCGCTTGCAAGATGGTTGCAGATTAAACTGACATAAAAGAAGAGCGAAGACATTCGTCATAAACGCGTAGAAAGACAGATGGCGATAGCGAAGAACAGCGATAAAACTGTTAGAAATGAAGGTTTATGGGTTAAGTCAGCGGGGGATCACGAACCCGGCATTGTTTCTTTGTCGTAAAAGAAAACATGACGAAAAGAATGATAAAAACGGGAGAGAACAATATGCTATGTCAAAACAAGATAAAGTAGATAATGCTATCCTTTCAGTCCGTGAAATTCGACTCCGAAGACAGTGAAGACGGACCGGCCAGGAGCGGTCCCCTCATCTTGGCCAACAATGGAAATGGAAACGGAAGGGCGCCGTCCACAACCAGAAGACAAAGCCACATCCCAAGTACCTTGAAGCCCATCGCCGAAGCCAGAATCAACGCGGCGCCCGATCAGTGGCTCGAGACTCCAGTGCTGCTTGTGTGGTGAGTGTTTCGACTATCTTACATGGTTTGTGCCAACATAAATTACAACAGAAACAAAACCTGTGATTTTTTTTGTAAATTTACACGGTATGCTGTTCCCTCCAAAGTAAAGAGAGATTGAGAGCTGGCGGCTGCTCAGAGTTTAGTGTAAAGTCGGTTCGACAAAAGTGCATCTTTTTTATCCACGCGTTACACCTTGCAACATTCTGCGAAATCGGACACTTTTTGAGAAAAGAGTGAAAGAGTCATCTTACAAGTTAATCGGTTCTTGACAAGTTCCAAAAGTTATGAAAAAAAATTCGATTGATGATTGACCTTCTTGTAGCCCTTCGGAGGAGCTGGTTCTGAAGAAGGTGGAGGGAGAGAACGACTCGATCGAGGTGGTCGTGCTCAAGAACCCCAGCCAGAAACATGTGATGTACAAAATCAAGACGACGTCTCCGGAGAAGTTCCGCGTCCGTCCGACGGCTGGAGTCGTGAAGCCTGAGGGAATGGAGATCATCAGGGTCTACCTTCAGAATGGTTCGTTGCTTTGCTTTCTATGGTCCACCGCCCTACGTTACTAAGATCCTATTCAAAAAATCCTTCCACAAACCTCCAAAATCTTCCTCTTACAGAGTACAAAAGTACTGTCGCCAGAGAGAAGTTCCTCATCATGGCGATGGAGACGGAAACGCAGCCGAACGGCGAAGACTTTGCCGCCCTCTGGAAGGAGGCGCCCGACAACACGAAGATTCTCCAGAAGCTCCGCTGCTCCCTGTGCGAGAACAACGCCGTCGAGGCGAATGTCTCCTCTCCCTCGCCCCTTCTGTCGTCTTCCCCGCTCCTAGACGACACTAAGGACCTCCGCGCCGAGGTCAAGAGCCTCGCAAACCAGCAGCGCTTCCTGCTACTCCTGATCTTTGTCCTCGTCGCCCTACAGGTGCTCAGCCTCCTTTACAACAGGTTCGCTCACGCCGCTCTCTCGGACCAGATCGCCGCCTGCATGGAAGCTAAGACAAAGTTGGCGAAGGACGAACTCTGACAAAGCCAACCTATCTCGATCCTATCCTATTGTTCGCCAAAGACATTGTTTATGCTATGATATATTGTACAGTAGACTATTTTGTTCGCTATAAACGTTTCGGTGATGTGCTTCTGAAGACGTATTTGAGAGATCCCCCGGTGTGTGAAATACGGGTATGTTGGCTGCAACCACTAAGCAGGTTTATTGTGGTTATTTAAACTGACAATGAGGGCGTGGATCATCAGTAACGGCTCTCCTATTATCGAGAAAATCTTGCCCGCAAGCACCCCCTCCCCACTTTTCTGTGTAAAGTGGCTCTTGATCATGTTTTGGACGCATCCCCAATAGATCTCCAAAAGCCGGGGATCAGAACAGGCCCTCCCTCGTTCCCTTGTTGACCCTGTTGTCTTCCTCGAACTTTACTACTGTCAAAATGGAAATTCGAATCACTTCCAGCTGAACAATCATCTTTGTAGCGATCACTCTACGACGCTGGCGGACGCCGCACGATTACGGGGTACAAATGGCTCTAAGTAGGCATGAGTTCGCAGCAATTTTTTACTTTTTGTGGTCGGATGGCCAATCAATCACATTGCTTTTTTCATAAATGAGTGAATACATGCGGAGGATCACTGTTTCCCCAAAGATCTGTGGATGCCCTGGGTCATGCTCTGAAGGTCGCTCGTGATCTCCTCGCAGTCTTTGCGCATCTGCCTTAGTGAATCAAGCACCTTCTCCGTCATGTCGTACTCGGCGTCCTCCTCGTAGAAGTCGTGGGCCAGCTGTGACATCCTCCTCTTCAGCTCCTGGAGTAGTTCGATGGGGACCACGACAAACTGGTCCTGCACTTGGCACCGCTCCACCTGCTGGAAGACCTCCTCGATGCCGTAGTCGTTGAGCGCAGCCATAGTCGATAGAAGTTCTGAATTGTAAGGGTTAGTCAACGCAGCGGTGATAAGAGCTGATGACATGACGAGTGGCGTGCGACTTTTAAGGGGACGTGGATGGGTGTGAGCAAATGGGTCGAGAGAAAGTGTTTACGTTTTAGTAACATTCCTGCTGGCTCGGTTATCCTTTTTCAGAAGTTGGAGACACTCGGGCTGTGGGATGTATAGACCAGGAAGGATCCAAGGATCAGATATTTATAGGCGCATATAATAAATCTTACGATTAGTTATTACTGTGGGGGCTACCTCATTCATCCTTCTTGACCCTCACCTCTTTGATCTCCCGTGATTGAAAAGGTTGAGAGTCGTATGTTTTCACTTCTTCAGCTCGACTGAATCCAGAGTTGTCCATTTGTCCGGGGGCAGTTGTCCTAATTTCGATTGTAATGTTTACTACCATCCATTTCTCTTAAGATCCAACATGTTCACTGATATTCAAGTTGGAAGCGTTAGCTGGAAGTGGTGTTTAAGGCTGAGAAGGTTTGGAAAAATTATCATCCAATGCGTAGTGACATTACGTATTCTCACAGGGCATTACGTCCAGTCACGCTGCTGAACACAAAACTGGGACGAAGGTTCCTTGTTATGGTTGAGTGTGATACGAAGGTTATAAATTACATTACAAACGGCTTAGTATTTCGAAGAATTGAATATTTTCGGCTGCTATACCAATTGACAAGGGTTACCCTTATATGTAGCTGAGCACAGTTTTCCTAATGATCGATGATATTCCGTTATGTGCTCTTCAACTTCTTGTGGGCCACATATTCCAAGACATGAGACGTGGTCAGACTTCTGTCAAGCACCTAACTTAATTGTAATTTGGACTAGGAGCGGCTGGATTCACATTTTGGGCCTTGAGTTGAAAAGAGTAAGTGATTTCAAGTTGAGTACGTTCCGGTATCCGAAATCAAACTAACTCAAATAGGTAGAAAACCTCTATGCAAAGAACTCGACAATTTCGTTCGTCAAATTCGAATTCGACGTTTTCCGTTTCAAACGAGCTAAACAATTTCTCATTCTGCACACATGAACTATTTGTTTTGAACAACACTTAGAACAAACGATTTGGATGGGGAAATAGCGACCGAATAGCGTCGCCACTGTGCCTTCGCAAACTGTAAGTGAGTAAAAGAAAAATTTTATACGAGCACCAGTTTTCCTTTTTGACAAACAGTTTTGAAAGAATTGTTATCCTATATTTTAGGATCTCGATTTTGAGATTTTTTGCTGACTAGGGTTTATTTATCAGCCTATGAAAGGGGCCGATCCGGGATTGTCGGCAATCTCGAGGTTTTCAAATATCTATAAAGTAGTCTTGAAGTTCGAATAGCTTAAGCATGATAGGGCGTCATGCATGACCCTCTTTCATATCATTTTCCCAAGCATAGGTCTGTCAATCCAAAGCAGTCCTCTCCACCAGGCTAACCGAAATCTTGTCCGTTCTTTCAAAACTACGCATTTCCTACGATAGTTGACTCACACCCATTGTTTGTTTGTCTTGTTGTTAAAGTTGTCTTAGTATGCTACTGATAAACTGGCGCCGAAACTCCACATCAAAACACCGAGCCGACCTAATCGCTTCCACGAACGACTTCTTCCCACGGGGATTTAGCCCACGCGCACAACCTTTCACGTGATCTTTGTAATGGCCAGTGACCGTAAACCAGAATGAACTGACGTTTGGATGCTGAACAATCCTGTAAAGTCGTAAATCAGTTACATAAGGCGTCTTATCGCCATCATGAACGCGTCTTCTGAGGTGTCTCATTTGACAAAAGATCAAACAGCACCCCAATCTTGAGACTTTTTTGGTGAAGTGCATCCACTGATAAGGCGATCATTTGTAATGATATGAACTATGAGGCCGCAGAGAGGCTGACGTTTCCTGTTGGAGCTTTCTATGACACTACAGGGAGTTTGTCTTTAGGGTCTTCTGCGGTACCGTAAACTTTAGGGCTTTGTTGGAGTTTAGTCATGATGGACGAATCTACGCCTTTGTTCTTCATCTTCCTTCGTCCATACATCTGTCCAGGACCGACCTTCTTGACGACAAATCATTGGAATCAAGGATCGATTATCAGGTAACAGTTTCCATTGGTAAATCAAGTCCTTACCACTTCCATTGCGATATTAAAGGTTTCTTTAAGGTGGCCTATGGACAGCATTTTTATGCATAATAAAGCCAATCAAAAACTAAAAAAAGAACCCGTTGTTATGCGCAGATGTTAAGTAGTTTGAATATGCCGAAAACAAAGTCACTGAACGCATTTCCACCGAGAACTCTTAAGAACTCTTTTCATGGTTTACGTCTTTACATTTAATTCGCGTTTGATTTTTCTGCCTCGAGCTCATTTTGACCATTGGTGCCAAGATGAGATCGCAGGAAGTTTACTTTCCTTTGCCATAAAGCAAACGGCTCTTTTGATGTGTTATCCTTCGACGGCTGTAACTGTCACAATAAAGTTTTATGACGGACCTATTTTCACCGTCATTTAGTTATGTGGTTTAATGCCGATAAAGCCGGGGAGGCGGAAAATGATTGTACTCAAGGCCACCAGAAAAGCTTGAGAGCAGCAGAGACTACTTAAACTAGAGAAGCCTTATTGAGATGAGTAGTACAGAGTAGAAGAGAAGAAGGGTGATGCGAAGAGCGGGACACTTATAGCGATTGACTTCCCTTCTCGTCTGTTTTGGGTGGCTCTCTAATAGTACAGAAGAAATATCTTTAAAAATGGGAGGCATCAGCGTTTGTCATCCGGTTCAACTCCTGATTTGAACCTACGGCATGGAATTCTTGATTTGAGTATGTCCTCTCTATCTTATGGTTGCTCCTTAAGCCCTTAAAATGGGTCCTCGGAATTGCAGGCAACAAGGAACGGGCAGTAGTTCATTTGACCGAACCAATAGCTTGGGTTTAAGTTGTCCCAGAAAGCTTCAATCGGTGCACTACGCATGGCTTTCATTCTCTCTTCAAGTTTATTCAAAAAAGATTTAAGATCCAGCACATCACGGCGGTGAGATGCGAGCCTTGAAAGCGCCGTTGCAGGTGACGTCGACCACGGAGATCTGAAACTGTTGGTTTGCTATGTAGTGCGTGAGTTAACAATACCAGAGGCGAGACCTTAATCGATCTGACGGCCATAATGAACAGAGGTTCACAAATTCTATCTCCATTGACATTGTACCTCACTGCAAAGTATCCACCGTATCCCATCCACGAGTTCTTGTAGCTCTCAATCTTGAGCTGGAAAGATTGGACGAGGGGGAGCAGCTAAATGGGTGGTATGTTAGGCTTTATTTCTTATAGAGCTAAGCAGTTTCTAAGAGTTTAAGAACGTTGGAAGCGTGGCACACCTGTTTGTGAACTTCTGCTGCCCAAGCACCGCCCATGAAGGGACTTTCGGGCAACTTGGTGACGATGGTCACGGTTACAAGATCCGATGCGGCGATAGAGGCGGCGGTGAGCGCGAGGAGCAAAAGGGCGTACTTCAGCATGCTTCTTGGGGAGAATGTGCTTCCACCGTCACGGGCCTTTCTTTATTCAGTGGATATTTGCTAATTAAATTCCAGCCCGTGCCTGTGATCGGGATGGAAGACGCCGTGTGGAAAAGGGTTATGATTATGTCAGGCTTGCAGGCTAAGATGCGCACGACCCGGATTGAAGCCGAATAAGCGAGCTCCTTTGCTTGAGACGAGCCCGACTCGAGTTTATGCAGCTTTCCCGACGATATTCATCTCTGCTTTCATCGCTAGATTCACAGCTTATGCTGACCGGTTACGGTAGCAGGAGCTCTCTTCACATGTGTAATTTGGCAGCTTAAGCGAGAATTGAAGACCTCAATTGAGGGTTAAGGTAAGGACGGCCACAGAGGACCTTAACAAGTTACCAAGTAGTGAACACAGCTAAACATGCAAAAAAAAAACAAGTACGACGAAACACCACAAACCTTTAAACTCCTTCCAATATCTTCACTGCCACTTTAATATCTTCAAAAATGAAATTCATACGAGGTAGAATATTAATGAAAAATCCGACGAAAGACGTTCCAAGCTCTTCTAATCGCTGTGACGATAAGCCTTCGACTCGCGCCTGCGTTTCCTATCGCTGTCCAGCTTTGGCTTCTTAGTTCTATGGGAAGAACGCCTCTTCTGGGGCAATTTGGTCAGAGTAAACCCATGATCTAAAATTCATCGTAACTCGCGTAGATCCTTCCTTCTCATACCTTCAGTCAAGTGTTCCAGTTGTTCAATGACTTCATTGAGTGCGCAAACGCCATTTTGATACTCCTGGGTCTAAAAGAATCCATAAGTTAACGATACAACTCCACTAAAGACCTACCATCCGTCGGAGCTTCTTGACGCGGTCCTCTGCAGGTTGTAGCTCGTCGTCGCGGAACTTCTCGAGGCGGCTGAAGTTGAGGAAAGTGAAGGGAAGAATACAACGGTGACCTACCTTGTCATTTCTTCACGCGTTGGCAACTTGTTGATCTCCTTGACAAGACGACGGCATTCTTCAAACTGCGCTCGCACCTCCTGGGCGGTATGAAGTCGTCCTTGAAGAAGAACGGTATGTTTTGTGAGCTGCTCCTTCTCCTCTTTGATCCTCTGGAGCCGCTGCTGCTCCAACTCCAACTCTCGCTGTATTCGGTTAGATTCCAAGGAAGAACGCGCCATGAGGAATTCACCACAGGCGACGTAACCTTCAATTACTGCCAGCCTTCTGAAATGAACCGAATTAAGCTCTGCAATCGAGAGGCGGAGAAGGGCACAGATCTGAACCTTTCCTTCTTGCCATTCTCGCATCCCAAACATACCCTGGCGTTGGATCGTTCAAAAAGTCACGGATAGTTCGTTGAAGTTCTGGAAAGGTTGTCTCACAGAGTTGGACAACTGGTCCGGCGACTTTGGCTTTACGCTCCACGTATGGCGTCCACATGTTGCTGAGAACAGGTAGCAGGTGTTCTGAAAAGCGGAGGATTAGTCGAAGAAAGGGAGATTGTTCTACATCGAGCCACACGCGCAAGAGGCACGCAGGAGACAACGTGAGTGGTTAGATGAAATATAAATGCTCAAGTAGGAAACACGAGGATGCACATGCAAGATTGTGGCCTCGGTACAGATGGAGGATGAGACTCCCGACTGTATCGGACATGCCCAAAGGAGGCCAAATGGAAGAGGAAACGACGCGATGGACGGTGCCTGGAAACATCGCACGTTCGGACAGAAGCATACACTCTTGTTCTACATAGCTGTGTATGGCGTGGCGGCATTGAGGCTCTTCCACGTGAGAGGAGCATTTTAGTATATGCAAATGCTATCGTAACGCATCGAGTCTTGATTTAGCGCCTCGGAGACAATCTTCTCTACGTCTCTCGGCGAGGGACCGAGACGAGACAGACCAGACCGAACCTGGAATGTTCCCTTCCGTCTGACTTGGGCACTCCGTGGAAGGTGCACTGAAAATGTACTATTATTCGCCTTTTCACGCCCTCTATGCGCACTCTTCGGCCCGGGAACGCGGGGAGGGAAATATACGACACTTTGCGATGCAGAAAGTGCCCACAAGCTTCCCATCGCGTCGCTTCTTCTTCTATTTTGCTTTCTGCTGCGCCACATGAGATTCATTTGTCAACATAATCCGTTGAGTAGTCTTCAAGTGACTTTTCCACACATGCGTGTAGAGCAGTGATGTCACTCGGGTCCCGAAATCGTGCGGGTACGGGTATTCGGGTACGGGTCCCGCAAAACTGCGGGTATACCCGCACCCGCATGTTCATACCCGCAGTTACGTGCAGTCTGAGAGAGGATTTCTCATCATTCTTGGCTCTCCCCGCTTCTCCCATGTTTACCTTCGCTTCTCCCACGTCACTGATAGATAGCTCCCCCTGGAACTCGAAGCGAAATTTACACGCATTACAATGATATGGGAATTCTGTGATTTCGGGTACGGGTATGCGGGTCCCGCAAAGCTGCGGGTTCGGGTACGGGTACGGCTGCGGGTCCCGCCGATTTCGGGACCCGTGCCATCACTGGTGTAGAGATAACAAGTAACGACGGGCACTCTGCGCACACGAACTCGCCCAATTTGATTACAAAAGTGCCGCGGCGATTTTCGAAATATGGCGCCGCGCTAGCCCGCATAGCGCTGGTTCTCCTTTATAGGTATACGTACAGTGCTTTATGACCACCCAAAATTTGGCGCGTTGATCGTGATTGGCGGCGCGATCTCAGGCACAAAAACTGCGTTAGTCCAAGAATGATGGGTTTGTGTCGGGTCACCCGAAAAGCTGTCCCACTTCTCCCTTGAATTCTCGAGCAAATCGAATGCTCCGGAAGCAGCCCTTGAACGGCTGACGTGTCGTCTTCACTTTCTCCTTCGGGTCTCACCGGAAAGAGGAATCATCGGCGCCAGCTCACATTACAACCCACAATAAACTTGTGCTTTGCCACTCTGGCGGACGGCCGGAAGCACCAGTTTTGCCGCCTTTGTGAATCATCTGTGTTCAAGGTTTATCTGCTACGCCATTCCTGCTAATGGAGGAGGATTGCAAACCACAACTGACCACATCGGTCACACGAAGTGAAGTGAACTGAGTTCGCAGATGCATGCTGTGTTACCATAGGAAAGCGGAAAATAGGATTTCTCTTAAATGAGCTCGCGGATGCAGCTCTTCGTTGGGAAAGCGTGGGTTCCAGAGCTATAGTTGGTATCTCTTTTGGGTTCAAACCGCCCGGCGCACAGCTCTTCGTGCTGATTGGCGCCGCGATGGCTCTTCCTTCTGCACCGTCGCTGCCTCCTAGCTGACTGTCGGTTCGAATGGCGTGGGATGGGCCTCAACGAGATCGAAAAGAACTTGCAATTCGACTCTATTTCCAGTCTAAAATGACTGAACTTGCAAACACTACGATAGTCGCGCATGGTACTCCGGCTGTTTCGACCCCCATACTCACGTGGGCAGCCCTGATTCATTTTGAGTCAGATTTTCCACATATCCCCAGGAATGACTTGCGTTACAATAGCGGTCCTAAACTTTTCGAAAAAAAAAATTTTCGAATTCAAAAAGATTCGGTGTGGGACGGTCTCCATGTCAGTTTCCCGGCGGCGATAAGAACGTTCCGAACGCCAGAATTATCGTGCATCGATTAGTTGAGTTGTTTATGGCTGCGATGATCTTGCAAGAGAACATGAAGCGAATTCGCGAATTATCGATTTTGCCTTGTTCGATAAGAGTCGTTCACTTGAAACGTCCAAGGCGCTCAGAAGGGGCTCCATGGGTCCTTGTGAGAGCCATAAATGTAGAACACCGAGCACCAGTCCTATAAAGTTATCTCCGTGTTGGTCTCACGTTGTTGTAGGACCAGCAGCTCTCACAGCGAAATGAGAGCGAAAATTTATGAAATATAGAAACTAACATTAACTGAAAGTCACAGTGAAGTAGACTAGAAGACGGCTTGCTTCTCATCCAGCGTTGCTAGGACGCCCATATTCGTTGGCTTCTTGAAGTCGGCGCACATGCTCGTGAAGTTGCTGCATCTCGGTGCGCAAACGGGTCACCTAGAGTCAACATCCCCTGAGCTGACAATGAGACCAAGAAGCGTATCCTTACCTCGTTTTCCACATCTCGGACCTTCTGCCTCAGACGCTGGTTGTGCTGCCTCTCTTGTGCCAACTGAATTCTAAGATTTCGGCATTGCTGACATCCGTGAAGCATGATCTAAAAGCTTGAAAAGTCAGCAGTGAAGTTAGGCACAGGGTGGCACTCAAGTGCTCCATTGCTGGCATCTTTAACATTCCGATTTTATAACTAAATGGTGACGGGCGGTTTCTAACGCGGAGTTTGTAGTGGCTTAGCCCCGCCTTCACGTAGGAATGCGTTCCACAAGGCACAAAATGAGTGCCACAAAGTCCACGTCGTAGAAGGAAATAAGCTTGAAAATGTGCTTCTGTAGCGGAAGCGCTGATCGAATGATTCAAACGTGGTGTTTAGAACAGCTAATGACACATAAAGTGGCGGCTTGCGTCGGTTAAGGGAACGAACAACGATAAGGGGCCACGCCATCACGCTCCTGCAATCAACTTGATTCAACTACTAATCAGTCTTGCCACTTTCACCTTCTTCTGCAACAGAGAGAGAGAAGCATTGATGGAACATTTTGGGTGTTTTAGCGGTGTCGTATACCGCGTTTCCAGTGTCACATGCAGAGAGTCTTGATCGTCGACGTGAGCAGATAAAGCATAGAATTACTAATCGGCGTCTTTTGAAGGAGGAACCGGCGATAAACTACAAAGACGCAGTTAATGGAGTTTTCACCTTTATTTACTATGACTTTCTGACAGATATAGAACTTCAAGAACTTCTATGCAGGAGGTGTGCATACATCTGTAGGGAACCTCGTGCTACTTGGGTTCTTCGACTACCGCCGGGTGTCTTATAAGCGTCATACGGTAATAATACTGACATACACGACGGTCGATCCATGACGAATTATTTGATACGCCAAGTGTACTAGAGCAGCTTCGAATATTCCAGCAGCCTAGCAGCATAGCAGCTTTGTCTTCGCCTTCCGCTAGGCTACATTGCATAGTGACCGTAACAATTCTCCGATCTATTCTTGTACTCTTGCTACGTCGAAAAGAAGATAAACGCGCACAATTACTAATTTCTTACTAAGCGGTGCCTTTTGGGAGGGAAACTGCGCTGCAAGATAAGAGGCGCTTATAGCCTTGCTCTCTAGATGCTGGGTAATTTGAGGACATCAAGTGGAGACCAATGTCAGCTGTTCAATGTGTCCGTCGTTATCAACTAGCTCCTTTGAAATTTTGACGAAATTGGTTGCAGTGCTAGGAGCATTACTTAGCACCTGATTTCAGCGTCTGTCGACTCCCTAGCGCGCTAGGGTGATCGTGTTGGCTTCCTAAAGAGGTGAGTCTTGAACCTTGCGCAAAGTGACCATTGGACTACTTTTCCATGACTATAGCCAGTGATTGAAACATACAGATGAACCTAGGGCAGGAACTAAAGATCTATGTGAGAAACAAAGATAACGAACGTTTAATCTTACGGCTAATCTCCGAACCACCTCCACACTTTTTGGCAAACATCTGCTCTTGTGGGTTTAGGTCAGGCAACGTTTTTGGTGCTTTGCTTCTAAAGCGATGTGCTTCGGCACCAGAGCTGTGTCCCGACCAGGGCTGTGCATGTCTCGCGTCTCGCAAAAATGCACGAGACACGTGCGAGACAGAAGACGAAAGTCTGGGTCTCGGAGTGACAGCCATGATAAGAAATTCGAAATATTCTTCGTGTTTTGGGCGCTGCGCTGACGCATACTACATTTGACATTGACCCACCGCTTTTTCCCAATGGTTTGGTTATACTTTGCATCGGTATCAAATCTAAAGGCCCATACATAGTTCCGGCTCAATTCGAGCCAGCTTAACTGATCTGAGACGGGATCAGCTGATCCAGCATCGGCTCAGCAATTTCGCACCAACTGAGCCTGTTCATAGTCGAACTATGAACA
>JADLIF010001940.1:0-10325 GCA_016648015.1 Steinernema khuongi | reverse complement strand
TGAGCTGCTTGAGTCACCTACCCTGCCCATGTACTTAACTGTACTGTGTTCACTGTCGCCCGCCGTGCGACCCCTTTTGAAGGAATAAATGAGTCAATTCTTATCCCTGGTCCTACTTGTCGGGCGGAAACACAGCAGACGATGAGGGTCCAAACTTAAGCATTTTGGCTTCATCGGTCCACTTTCACCTGAACAACGCCTAAGTTTCAGATCGGCCATTATCGGTATGGACAATTGTAAAACGCTGCGGTAGAGATATACGACTCCGTATCGATACTGAGCACTTAACCTATATCTTCAATTGTTCCGCATATCAATACATCAATGGAGGTTACCACATTCTTCCTTCCACCTGCCATGCCTTCGACCTCAAATCGAGGACTATCGATATCAGACTTCCTTATAAAGGAACAGGCATGGACAGCCCCGATCCTGGAACCACGGTGCCACTTGATACAACACCGCCGCCCGTCAGAGCATAAGTGGCTTATCGGCGACTGTCGAGAAGTGCACAGTCGCGCCTCTCTGGGAAGCGCTCGGAGGGAACCTGTAGCGCGCCGCGAAAACTCGTTCGGCACTCGAAGTTGATTTTTGGACAATTGGAGCCGCGCTCCCGGGCGCCTTCTGCCCCTTCTCCTGCCTCTACTTGCTCCCACGCCCTCCGAAGAGCGACAGGCTCCTTGCGTCCTCTGGTCGCCCCTCAGAATCGAAAAAAAACACTTTCCGATTTCGGCTAATTTCCAGGCGCCTCGTGCAAATCCGACCGCGGCGCTGCCACCAAAACGGGTTTTTCTCCCACTTTCCTCCGCGGCCGATCCTCCGCTTCCGAAGAACGACGATCAATCGATGCGCGCGCGAATAATGCGAATCCATTAGAGAATAAATAAACCGCATGAGCCGCGGACTGTCCCCTTTGTCGTCCGGAGCGATGAATATTCAGGAGCCGCGTCCCCTCCGGACTCTCTTCCCCCCAGTCGGAGTCCAAGGACATCGCCGAGGTCACCTCGCGCATCGATCGGCTGTAGAATCGATTCTATCTTCAAGGTGATCGCTTAAGGGGCGCGCGACACGAAATTCCGCCGCCGAGGCCATCACTCTTCGCGGCGTGTTATTGTCACCAGGCATGCCACCGACTGTGGGAAGTCGGGTTCTGCGGGTCGAGTGGCGTGAAGACTCGCTGGGATCGACTGTCGAGCGTCGTATTGTCGTCCCTGTTCCTACTGGACAGTGATGCCTGGATTCCGTTAGAGGCGACGGTGCCTTCGCTATTGATTCGAGAAATGTGGACTTTCACGGAACGCTGGGAAGATAGTAGATTAGCTCAATAAATTGACTGTACAGCTCTCAATTAGGGTTTGAATGTCTTATACCGTAAGAATACCGTATCGAATCGCGAGGATATGCAGTTCTCGAGTATTCTATTGTACGAATATCGATTTAAAGGTTTGCAAATTGGATTCGGACTGGATTCGAAACCAACCGGTTATCGGGTGTCGAGCTTCTTGTAGTTGTTCCTGTTCCTACAACAGAGACAGTGACGTTTGGTTTTGATAGAGTCAATAGTCCCGACTAATCTACGACTTGTAAAGTCAAATCGATTCGATTCTATGTGAGAAGAAGTGAGCGATGGGCTTGATCCCCTATTCCAATCGAACGTCCTGTAGATGCGAGAGGAGAGTCAGCTACAAAGATTAGGATGATTTTCTGTACTCCATTGGCTCGAGTCAGTTTGGAGTTGTCCAATTGAAACCTCCTGAAGCATGTGGTCAGAACAGTTTCAGCCTATTCTTTCCACGCGAGTCTTGTTTGCCCTACTTTATTTTGACGTGATTTGCCCCATTCGCCCCAGCTTGGACTCTCTATCAGCTCCGTTTCCTCTTGCAGAAGATGATCGGCTCCATAGCGCCCTACGTGGCGAAGATCCGACGGAGCTACCAGTCGAACGACATCATCGACCGTCTGAACTACCAGTACACGACGATGATGGTAATGCTGGCAGCCATCACCCTCGCCGCCACCCAGTACGTCGGAAAGCCCATCCAGGTACCCTAGGTCCCTCAATATTCCTCCTCTACCGTAGTCTAGTGCTGGGTCCCGGCGCAGTTCACCGGTGCGTGGGAGAAGTACGCGGAGACGTACTGCTTCATGAAAGGCTCCTACTTCCTGCCATTGGACGAGCAGATCGACCAGGACTACGCGGCGCGCGAGGGAGAGAACGTCGTCGGCTACTACCAGTGGGTCCCGCTGGTGCTCGCCTTCGAGGCCTTCCTCTTCTACCTCCCCTCGCTCGTGTGGCGCGCGTTCAACTTCTGCACCGGCATCAACGTCAAGAGCGTGCTGAACAGCGCGGCCATGGTCAAGAAGAAGTTCAGCCGCGAGACGCGCACCTCCCAGGTCGTCAAGGCCGCCGAGCACCTCACCGAGGCCCTCGAGATGCAGCGCGAGCTCAAGACCCAGAGTGAGTCCTTCTCCCTCCTTTGAAATCCTCTAACATGTACTTCAGCCTACGTGTGGGTCTCCCTGGCCAAGAAGAAGGGAATCTACCTCTCCGTGCTCTACCTGGCGACGAAGCTGATGTACGTCGCCAACGTGGTCGTCCAGTTCGTCATTCTGAACGCCTTCCTCGGTCCGCAGTACACCTTCTGGGGCTTTGGCATCCTCGGCGACCTGTGGGAGGGCCGCGAGTGGAACGAGAGCGGCCACTTCCCTCGCGTCACCATGTGCGACTTCAACGTGGGTTTTATAAGAAGGCGTCGGATCTCAGGGAAGTGCTTTTTAGGTGCGCGTCCTGGGTAATATCCATCGCTGGACCGTCCAGTGCGTCCTCATGATCAACATGTTCAACGAGAAGATCTTCGTCTTCTTCTGGTAAGGCGTAGAACGTTCCATCGCCAACAGAAGTCGCACAGGCAGTCTTTAGACACAGTTTGCATCCTATGACAATTCTAGACAGACTCTGGATTCCAGTGTCTAGACTTGTCTACCAAGAAGTATTCTAGACATTTCCTAGACAAGTCTAGGTCTCCCTACACCGACGCCCTTTCAGGTTCTGGTTCCTCCTGGTCGGCATCCTTTCTGTCCTCAGCTTCTTCTACTGGTTCTGCGCCCTTCTCGTCCAGTCTCAGCAGCGCGCATTCGTCGACAAGTACCTCCGATGCTGCGACATCAAGCTCGACCACAACCAGCTCTACGCCTTCTTGAACTCCTATCTCCGCACGGATGGAGTCTTCCTTCTTCGTCTCATCCAGGTGAGCGAGACGATTTTCAGGTCCCCCAGTAGAAAGCAGATATTCTTCCGCTCTGTGCATATTTTAATCTCCCGCACGCGATAGTCAGGTTACGGTAGCTCGTAATGACGACTTCTTCATTTCAGACGAACGGTGGGGACCTGCTCTGTGGCGAACTTATCGTGGCCATCTACCGACGCTACTGCGAGAAGCGCAATACCTCGGCCCCCAGCCGAGCCATCACGGAAAGTCCCGACTCCCGCTCCTAGAAGCGCCTAAGCACTGTTAGCCTGAACCCAATGTACTATAGAGTATCGAAGAGTTGCCAATCTCAATAAACGACCCAGCTATGATGTAACAGCTCCATGACCCGGAGAGGACGGTTTCCCAGCAGTGCAGGCCAGATGAGGCCAGTTCTTGGAGTTCCAGAACTGGTAGTTAAGATCCTGTTGGTTTGTCTCTTCTCTGAGGCCAAGTCCCAAAGATTGAGCCCCAAAATTTATTCAAGAAGATATCATTGGAACAACAGGGTCGCTCGGAGAAGGTCTCTCACAGCGCGCTACTCAATGAGCAGAGTGCAATAAGCACGGGAAAACCTATCTTCTTTGGTCCATCCTTTAATATCCTCGAGGAGAATTTCCCCACGTCCTGAAATGAAATGGGCGTAGATCCTGAAGCTTGGGTATACGGGATGTTCAGTGTATTCAATGTGCCTTTTACTTTCTTTTTTACTTGCGTCCGGAAGCTTTCGGTCAATTATTTTGAGGAGTTCATCGTCAGCCGACTCCTCGTCAAACTCCGTAAACTCGCACGCTTTCACATCTTTCATATACATGTTACGGAAGATCTTCTGGGGCAGCTGTCTTGGGTCCATCTCCTTCCAGCGCTGAATAAGTCCGGAAGTTACGTCGGCCCTCAAGTTGTCCGGGAAGTAGATGTCAAATGCAGTGCTGCTTTCGGAGAGCAAATGGTCCACCCAGAAGTTCACGGGTAAGAATGCTGTAATGCCATGAACTAAGCCAACTGAGCTGTCGATATTGATGTATTGGAGTCTTGCCGTGGGAACGATGTCCTTCATGAACTGAATGGGGGAATAATCACCAGGTGGGGTTGAGAAATACGCTTTTCTTGTCAACCAGAGCGAAGTGAAACTGCTCCAGAAGTAGGAGTAGCGTGGACCCAGATCTCCGTACCACTGGAATAACGAAGCCACATTTACATGCAGTTCCTTCTTCGGGGCTTGAAGACTGGCGAGGAGCTGGAACGTGACGTCGTCAGCGACGATGCTGGGCCAACGTCCAGCGTGCGCTGCGATGAAGCAGCTGTTGTTAGTGTCGAATTTGAAGTGCGTTATGCTCCTCGCAATCTTCCGGATGACCTCCCGGGAGAGAGTCCTCTCCTTGAGGTGACTGAAGCCGCGAAGATTGTAACGGAAGGTCCAGGGGAGGGCATGGTTCTGTTGATCGGAAGGAGCGTAGGTCAGGATGAGGGAGCCACGGTTCCTCAAGTAGCCCTCTCCTAACTGAGCCCAAGCGTGGGGAATCTCTTTGGGGAGCTTATCCTCAAGGCTCTGGAGGACAGATTCGACGAAAACCACCGGGACGGAATCCATGGTGAGATGGTTTGCTTCATGGAAGGGCGAATAAATGGGTCCTGGAGAGTGGAAGCAATGCGGTGTCACTGATATACATTGGAAGTAAAGACAACGCGTGTCTAGACTGTGTGTATCTAGGAAGAAAAAAATGGTGAGTATAGCCATTGGAACAAGGTGGTGTCCCATTCTCATTCTACCTAGGGCCCTCTTCAGCTTTCCGTTGACATTGAACCCACCTGTCCACGCTCATCAGCTCAATAAACGGCCCAGACATGATGTAACATCTTCATATTTACATACAGAAACATCACCAGATCAAGCAAATATATTATGTTTTGCCGGAGGGTCCAGGACTCTTGGGGGAATCGCCACAGGCTGGGTCGGAATCCAGTTCGTCCACCTGAACCGAAGCAAGCCATTACTAGATTTTAGCGTCACGTACGTACCTTTAAGAACAGATTCTGCTTGAAACCCCTCGAGTTGACGTCATCGCTCAAGTCCATATCGACCTCCTCGTCACTGCCTTCTTCTGCTCCCGTGATACGCTGCCCGTCTTCTGTCACCGTGCCGACCACGTTGACGTTCTTCTCCACCGCTCGGAAGTACTTATCCGCATTGTGGTAGTGCTTGCTGGGAGTAGAAATCAGCTCGCATAATCTGAAAAGAAGGGAGACATAGAAGATTGTCACCAGAGCCGCCGAACCTCTGGAAAGTGAAGGGAATGCCTTCAAACTGCTCGACCTTCTTGATGATGAAGTCCTTCGCGGCGGTCCGATTCGTCTCGCGAGTCTTCTCGTCAATCGATTCGACGCTTCCCATGTCCTCGTCATTGTCCAGAGCAGCGATAGTTTCGTGCAACTCCATGCCTTTCATGGCCATCTAAACAGGACGAATTACCCTAGATGGATCGAGGGAATCACCTACCTTTAGTTTCCATAAGAACACCGGCTTGATTAAACTCCACGGGTAGACGGCTCTGCCTACCTCCGCCACATGCCGGAAGTAGCAGTCGATGCTCCTGTACGGGTTGATGAAGAATCCCTCCGGATCTTTTTGTAGAGTGCTCTGAAAGGGAGGAAATGAGAGTAAATCGGGGGTGAGTGCATATCTGGTGGCTACTTCTGGAGTAAGCATGATCAAGCTGTTCTATACTAACTTTCTTCGTTTTGCCTAATTCTATGACTCCAAATCTTCGCATACGTCCCTTAGACCCGTGACATAGTCAAAATGAGTCATAGGCACGGGGGCTTCAGAATTTAGACTTATCATCGGAAGCAGTTCAAGAATTTTCACGCCTTTTCGTAAATCCCTTCGAAGAGCAGAAGTAGCGAACGAATAGGAACTGTCCTGGCATGCCAGGTGCCGAGCATACCCTCAAACGACGATCAAAACCGAGTAAACCGCCTCCTCCAGCTAATTACCACCCCTAGAAGCTCAAGGCTCCTTCCCAAATCGGCGAAATAGTCTCCGCAGCTCTAAAGTAGTTCTACAGCGTGCCTCCGCGCAGACTCAAACTCAGAGGACAACACAGCTCCTAAGAAGCAGTGTTCGCAAAAGGACTCACCTCCTCGGGCTCTTCGAACTCCGCCAGCGCCTTCCTGGTCACCTCCATGCCGCCATTCTCCTTCGCGGTTCCGTTCGACTCCACCACCATCTTGGCTTCTGGCACTTGTAATCCTCCAAGTCGCGCAACCGCCGAAACTTTGACACTTTGAAATCCACAGTAGGCCGAGGGTGTATGACAGGCTGATCGGTGCGGGACCTGAACTTGCTAAGCATGGAATGTTGGAGATCGCCTCACTTGGGCGACTATATACTTGTCCTTGTGAGAGCGTTTGTTTTTGCAATGATTGGCGGTTGAGGTTGATAGAAGGCCTCAGGGGTGTCATGGAACACGGTGAGGATTGGACGGTGTATTTTGATGAATGGGTTACGGTATAGCTTTACCGTAACCCATTCAAGGTCCTCTGTCAAGCTTCTTTTACGACCAAATGGTTCCTTGGGACCTTCATCGATTGCGCAACCTCTGGATGGAGATCTGTGAGAGAGCGGAGCATCACGGATCAGGTTAGGTCATTTATTGCATAAAAAAGGGTCCTCCAAAGGCATGGAAGGGGACAGTGAGCATAGTACGGTAGGCAGGGTCGTTGCTGGGATAACAGTCGGTGACCTTAGACACGTTTGAAGAATCGCTTGCAGGCGACTCCGTTGTACTCCATTCTCTGAAATCATTCCTTCTAGAGGCGTCCTTCCACTCTCCTCGCCTACCATCACCAGCGTCTCCCCTTCGAAGGAGTACTTGTAGGTCTGCGGGTCCGCGTCCTCGGTCTGGATGCGCTCGTGAGTCTCCAGAAGAGTTTCAGTGCCTTCGTCGAAGTCAAATGTGATCTAAAGGAATCTATTGTTCTTAAGGTGTCGTGGGATCTGACCCATCTCGGCTAGGCTTGCAGCCTAGGTCAAGCCTTGGGTGTTGAGTCCCTCAGCACCGGTCTTACCTTGTGCGTCGTCGAGTCGAGGCCGACGTCCTCGAAGGTCTTTCCAAGCTCCACATCCCTGTAGTCAGTGTTCTTCTTTGAGCTGAAGTTCCTGATACGGTAGAGGCCTGGGGTGCTCTCCGCCTCAAAACTCTTCGTGAGGCTCGCCATCTCGATCATCTTGCGCACGAGCCACGACACTCCTAAAGACTCTCTGGGTTACGGTATTGGCGGACCGAAGTACCTTTGGCGGCCAAGTACTCATCGAAGTTCTCGCTGGTGCCCAGCTCGAACTTGCCGAGAAACTTCTCGGGGATCTTCTTGTGGGCCGAGGCCACACAGGCGAGGAAGAGGAGACAGAAGACGGTCAACTTCATGCTGCCGAGGAGCAGAGCAGAATGGCGATCGAGTGCAAGGGGCCGCAGACGGCCCTGATTTATGGGCCTGACGAGAGGCGGTCCTCGCCATCGATCACATCTTCCGGACAGAAAGTACTCGACAACTGCTGCTAGGACGTCACAATGCAACTCAAAATGGTCGATTGGAGGCGTTAGTCAGTCTTTAGGAATCTTTGTCACCCAGATGGGTCAAGTGTGGACAGATCTGACGATTCAACTTATCGAGAAATTCCTCCTTTTCTGCAAAATTGAGTAGAAGGTACGGATACGGACTCCCCTGCCCTTTATGGAATGCTTTCTGGCCCTTTCCGAACCGTGGTTCTCGGTAGTCTTGGGGACTAACGGTGCTTCAGCATCGCAAACTCACTCTTGAAGGAGTCCACCCCTCGGAGAGGAAGCTTCGATAGCGTTCCCGCGCCCTGTCCGTGATCCATTCCCAAAGTCAGTCAGGGTTTGTGGCCAGTTTGGACGATCCAACTCATCGATCTATCGCCCACCATTCCAAGATCTTTAGAATGAGACCCAGAGTTCCTCAAGTGTGTCCCTTTAGAAATCCGGTATTCTATCTCCTTTATTGGTAATATGTATTAGTATTAGTACATCTTCAAAGTGCCTCACGGTTGACGTCCGGAAGATGTTCCATGAGTGTGTGGACATTCCGCCTGTCGATTCGGTTTGGCGTTTCGGAACAGTGTGGTAGAAGGCGACTCCGCCTAGTGACCAAGGTGGCCAGGCAGAATGAGGAAAACTGCTCGTTCTCTAAGCAAGAGAGAATGAGAAACGCCGCGATAACTTTTAAGACTCACTTTCTCCTGAACGATGAGTGCGGTACGTTCAATCGATCAACTGTCGAGTGCTTCAGGATGTGATCCGTTGCGAGATCGAAAGTAGTCAGTTCTCCATCCCGACGTTGATGGTGAAGAGTGGAGTGGCTTCCAACAGTTCGCCAAATTCGCGTGCTCTGGAAATACACGATGCAACAGAATGATCAAAGGCCAGCTACTAGATGGCGAGGTCCGGGCCCGTCGAAGGTTATCCGGCCCCAGATACCGTAGTTATCGGGCAAGTTAAGGTGACCTACGATTTTATGTTCGGTAAATTGATGATGCTCGGGAGAACTGTTCTCCGAGGAAGAATTGTTGGCTGGCCGAGGGATTACGGCGGCTGCCAGGTAGAGAGATTTGTCCATGGGGTGCGTGGTATGACGGAGGCGGTTCCATTCGGTTGGTCGGTGCTCTGAGCTCGGATTCGAACATATTAGGAAAAGGAGGAATGCGGGGACCGCGCGACCATCGCGCAAGGGCAATCGTCGTATCCGAAGCCATAGAAGTGAAGGGTAGGTGGCCATAATTCTTTTCGCAAAGGTTTCACTCCCGTTGCAACTGTGGGTGAGGAACAGCGTTTGATCCATCATCCAGTCGGCCGTTGTTGTGTTTTTCAGAATTTCGAATATGCGTGGGTCTTTGAGTTCCTCGAAGACCTGACCAGGGCTTAGTTGGTTTGGGAGGCTTTTGTAAACTTACTTAGGGGAACGAGTGACTCGTGTGAAGGCCATTGAAGATGTATGCATAAGTGCTCAAGGCCGGCGCATTCATTGGTCACTGCATCCATGAGGCTTAATTTCCGGTCTCGAACACAGGCTCGTTATCTAAACAAGGAACAGGAAGAATAAAATGAGAACGCGACCCACTGACGGTTCAGGATCAAGATTACGAGTAGCGACTTCATTATTAGTGAAAAGCGAGTAGTAAGTGTGGTTGTGAGCGCTAAGGCGTTCATAGGCCTGTGGGACACCTGTGGATTAAAAGAACAATCAGTATACATCTAATCTCACGAAGTAGCTCACCATCCCTTTCATTCCATGAGTGTGTGGACATTCCGGCTGTCGATTCGGCTTTGTCGCGAGACACCGACCTTAAGGGATGATTTGTAAAGGCCGACTTATTGGAGACATACGTGTTCCGTTAGGTTCCTGGACCAATAAATGTGTGGAGATTCCGGCTGTCGATTCCAGTTCGGAATCGTGTGGTAGAAGGTGAAGGGCCGAACAACTGGCACCATCACCGATCGGTTCGACGTGTAAACGACGAGGATCAAAATGGACAATGATATGTTTTGTCATTGTCATCACCAGCAGCGTCCAATGGTTCGTCGACAAGAGCGGATCCAAAACAGATATCGGTTTTCGCGATCCAATCATCTTCAGTTTCATGTTGATTTCTTTCTCGTACGTAAAATGCAAAATTTTTCTTTTCGGGGCTGAGTCGCCCCAGAAGCTGGGCCAACTCACTTACCAGCCATCTGCGAGCGTGCGAAGTGCTCAAATTTGCTTCGACCAGGCTCCAAATTGATTACCTCGTTACGGAGGACTGTGCACCACTCATCCGCAGTAGAGCAAAGTTTGGCTGAGGGATAGGGGTCGTGTCGTGGATTCAGCTTTTTCTCCTTTTTTTGTGGGGTATTTAGTCGGTTCCAGGAGTTTCGCAGTCTTACGTTGATCCGGGCCTCGGATAGAGCGAGCAATAAGGAAGAGGTGAATTTTCATTTTTCACTAAAAGGAGAGTTCCGCAGTCTCGGTGACCAGAAGGTAGTGCATTCGATAGCTCTCGTCGAGCTGAGTAAGAATACGTTA
>JADLIF010001939.1:0-12402 GCA_016648015.1 Steinernema khuongi | reverse complement strand
CCGGCGCCACCTAGGCCGCTCAGGTCACCAAGACCGCCCATGCCTCCCATGCCGCCCATTCCACCTCCGAGAAGACTTGACATGTCGAAGTTGCCTGCGTCCATGTTGGAGACATCGTTTACGTCCTCGTCGTCTTCATCCTTCCACTTGTTGAAGTCTACTTTTACCCAGGCACACTGAAACATAGGAGTTACAACAAGGTCCAAAGTACTAACACACCTTTCCTTTGGCGCTCGTCAGCCGAGGCCACCAGTCGGGGTTCTTCTTGTCGATGACCATTTCCAGTTGGCGGGTGGTGGGGAATTTGCGCAAGCTGTCGGCGTCGAGTTCTTCGAAGAGTTCGAGCGAAGCTTCATACTGTTGAGACCCGTTGGAATTTGTACCCTTGATGTGGAAAGTTTTGTCCTTGAAGGAGAGATCCTCGACTTTCATGTCCTCGACCGCTACTGTCAGCAGCAGCTCCTTTTCGCGCTGAGCCCACAAGATCTGGGGGTGGAGACTCATATCGTAACTCCTTAAAGGAATGGGGAGGTTAAGGAGGACATGAAACATCTCTCGGCCGCGTAGAGTTAAACGAATAGTAAAAAACAGAAGAATGGGCGATAAAAAACGGATGAACGATCTAGTACAGGACAATGAGATCAGGATTACTCCTGAACGAGAGTGTGAAGAGGAGACACTAAACAATATATCGCGCTTATGGGCCAGTTTCAAGATGTGTTCACTAAACTTCAAAGCTCTTGAATACGAGAATTTTCGAAAATGTGATTCATCGGACCAGATAGAAAGGCTCGACGAAAACATATTGGATCGAAAGAAAGATCACGAAGATAATTAAGTAGGAAGCAACATCACAGCAAAATACAAAGGAGAACTCGGTAGACTCGGCGGTCTCCACAGACAGACCAACGAACCCAATCAGACGGACAAGCTTCGAGAACATTCTCGAGCATGCGAGAACACTCAGCAGCTGTTTGTCCCACACGCACCTTTACCTATCGGTAGTCAGTTGCAAAGGCGGTTGCCATACATGCGGTCCTGAGTGGGTTGTACCGGGCTCACAAACATTGGACGAAACGAGCGTGCGCGATGAAATCGGACGAGTGAATGACGGGTCCGACTTCCGGCCAGGAGGGCGATTAGCTAATTACATACGACTGAAGGACGAGCGCCAAGACAACGTTCAGAGCCACGGTGCGCGCTCCGGATTGCTCAATCGATTCACGAGCCCAAACGGGTAAACAAAAACGCCAAGGAAGGCGGGTGATTGCTCGGACTGTGTGGCCGGTGACCTTTATAGCGCGAACAGTGATAGCGATGCAGGCGATTTCACAGGAAGCCGAAGTGCGATTGCGAGGAGCAAGCCGTTTTCTCGGCCAAGTCGATTTTTCTAGAAATTTGCTACGGTATGCTGCGTCTTACGAAGACTGTTTTCGACGAGGGAAATTTAAATATGCTGGACCTGGGTAGGGTCTTTCCCTCTGGAGGGCGTTTGGCAGCTTGAACTAAAGTGGGCAACAGGTATTTGAAGAACATGGCCGACTTGTAAAAGAGGTTGTAAAAGAGGAAACTTGGAAACACGGTGATCTACGAATTGTCCTCATTTGCGAAGTCAAGCAGCTTCATGACGCTCCGTGGGTCAACCGATAGAGGAGAACCCACTTAGGTCCCATCGCAGTAGACAAGTCCAAAAATATCGATTAAAAACAGCACACTTCGAGTAAACACATGCAACAGTAGGAGAAGTCTTTGGGACAGGGGTCATACCGTAATCCTTCAAGCGGTTGCAGCTTCAGGGTAACAGGAAAACAACTCATTTCACCACAATACTCTTCTCATAGTCACGTCTGCGAAAATTCTAGCTGAATTTCATAACGTTATCACTGCCCTACTTCAGCATCTCAGAAGCACAGCCGTACTCCTTGCGCATTACCGTAGTAATCGCGGCCGTTCAGCAGTCGCCAAGTTTACTGTAGCCTTTTGCAAAGCATTCAATGCTGCTAACATTGGAACACCAAAGATTACCCGCGTACGTGTAAACACCACCAATCCCGCCACTCCTCGGCCTCTGCTGCCTCCCGCGTTCCTCCTCTCATTTGAGATTACCTACTTGTCCCGCCACGATCGCAAAAAACTGGCAAACTTTTTGGAATCTGCTCATAATTAGCTCGGAATCTCGTCGGAGACAGAGCAGCTGCGCCGTGTACATGTACCTGCATCGCTTCTGAGCAATTTACGTAGGAGTTCGAGATTCTTCGTGCCTTGAGTCATTTCGCTCTGCTTAACAGGTCATGTCTAATCCCGGCTCCGTGGGACCTGATCTGGCGGCCAAGAAGAAGAAGCACAAACGGGTCGAGCAGCCTTTGGAAATATCCATCGACCTGCAGAAGCCGACCCGAACCTTCTTTCCACAGTTCGACTTCAACGACATCAAGCGTGACGCCAGTTTTGTGAGTTTCGCTGCCGATCTTCGGGCTAATTTCTGTTTGCAGGATGATGGCTTGTCCGACCCGGAAGACGAGCGATTCCACGATCAGGAGGCACAGGAGCTGTTCAGGCGTCTCGAGGAGAAATACGTAAGTCCGCTTTGCTCAAAAAAGGAGAGAACTGAAAGCTCTGCTTCTCTGTAGATCGTGTAGATCGTTTAGTGTCACGTTTAAGGAAATATTCGAATCTTGGACTAATAAACCTTTCGTTTCAGGGCGGAAAAAGCGTCAAGAAGGGAAAGCGCCGGAACATCGGCTGCGCCGATGACTACATCGACAAACGCATGGGCTACGACCTCGACGACGACTTCATCGACGACACCGCAACCGCTGAAGAAGCCATCCCGTCTACCTTTGAGCCTCAGAAGAAAGGATTTTACGTGAACAAGACGAAGCTCGAATTCCGCCCCGTGGACGGCGTTGATGAGCCCGAGTCCGACGAAGGCGAGGAGGACGAGGAGCCGGAAGTGAAAAAGAAGAAGGCGAAGTCGGCTGCCGAGGAGACATCGACTCCACAGCCGTCGACATCCGAGACTCCGAAGCAAGCCACAAAGGTCTCCAGTGGAACCGCCGCTGCCAAGCCCTCTGTTCCCCAAGTGTCGAGGATGTGTGGACTTGCTCCATCGGCGCATCTCAACGGCTCTCAGCGGGCAAGCGCTGGAAAGCCTCCGATGAAGAAGGCTTCAGCTAGCACACCAACCCCGAAGAAGGTGACGAAGAGCGCCGAACCCGAAGCCATGGACGTTGACGCCGACGCCGTGGAGAATGAGAATGAAGAAGAACTCGCCTTGCTCATGAGTAGTCTGACCAATGGGACGTTGTCCCCTGACGACCAGATGGCCGGCATCTGCGACGATGTGCTCTCCACAACGGCGTCGACTTCGAAGCCGTCAAACTCCAGCGGATACAGCGAGGAGCTCGAGCGACGAATTAAGACCTTCAAGGACAGCGTGCAGCAGGGAAAGGCGCGTCAACGTCTCACGCCGGATCAAGTGAAGCTCGTTCAGAAGGTCGAGGAGCAGGCCAACATGGATGAGATGCGCCCCCACGCAAGATCTCGGGTTATGGACCAGTTGGCCGAGTACGCCGGGCTGAGCAAGGTAGGCGTCCTCTCGAGTCTCTCTACTACTGTTCTTTTAGATCACATTGATGAAACACATCAGGCAGCACAAGGAGAATAGCTCTCAAGATGAGGCCTCGCCCAGCCCGCCTGTCTCCGACTCTCCTTGTGCGCCTGTTTCCTCGAAAGCCGTCGATTCTCCCGCGGGCCAGAAGCCTTCAACGTCCAAGCCGTCCGCGTCTTCAACTCCTAGCGCCGCACTGCTTGTGCAGCAGCAGCTGGAAAACCAGATATCTAAGAAGGAGGGAATAAACCTCCAAGTGCTACAGGCTCTCAGTGGCCAGCTCAGCAAGGAGAAGGCGCAGCAATTGCTCCAAAGCGTGATACCGTCGTCCTCCAGCACTCCGTCGCCAAAGTCGCAAGGCTCTGCATCCACCACTGGATCGTCGAAGACTACTACCGGTGTCTCGAAGGCCTCAGCGTCCGCCGGGAAATCCAGTGTGGCTTCTAAGCTCCAAGCGAAGCAGTCGTTCTCCACTCCGAAAGCATCTTCCTCTACGAAGTCTCCTGCCACCGTCAGCAGTGCTCCTCCACCGAAGACGTTCGACCATTTCAAGCTCTCCGTCGATGTCCTGCGCAATAAGATGTCAACACAAGGTGAGCACAAGGTGAAGCTGCAGGTCGCCGACATGGTTGCTAGTTTATTCGACCGCGAGAAGGGTGAATCTTTCCAGATGGTGAACAAAGCTTTTAAGTAGGTTCTACAAGACCGTTCTCTTCTCATCTTCTTCATTTAGCTCCGATAAAGACTATCAACTTTTCCTAAATATCGTAAAGATGCAGTACACCAGCAAGGGTGGAGGCACGTCGAAGTCCATCCCGAGGAGCGTTCCTTCGATGGGAACTCGCTCTGCGACCCCTTTGGTCACCAACAAAGAGAACACTCCTGTAGCTTCGAAGAAGCCTTCATCGGCGATGCCGAAACTGAAGAGAGTTCAGCCGGACACCATAACCCTCGACGATGACGACATTCAGGTGAGTAGCGTTTTCTTAGGCGTTGATGAAGAAGTGGCGTTGCACGTGTTTCTTGAATAGGGAGTTTCGCCCATTGTCGCCGAATTGCAAGTAATAAGTCGCTTTTTCAGATTATTGACTAGTAGTTCCGCACTAGAGCCCAGCATGCACTGTGAAATTGTCCGACTTGTTTAATCCTCTTGTGTATTGTGGCGTTTATATTTCCGATTCCTTTGTAATAAACTTAAGTCTTTCCTATCGCTTCTGAATCCCCGCACTTTCACCGCCTCGCGCCACCTCACGTTCCCCGACTCATTGATGCCGTATTTCAGGCGTCGACGAGCAAAGCATCTCCTCAAAAGCCCCAACCGTCCCCTTCGCCTCAGACCCCCTCGGCCTCCGTTCAGAACCAGCAAGCGTTGCTCCAAAGCATGGCAGCCATGGTTAGTACACAGCTCGATGTTAGTCCATTCCCCGACTTTCAGGGCTTATTCGGTGGCCTAAATGTTAACAACAAGGACATGATCAGCGCACTACAAAAGTAGGGAGATTACTGTAGACGGCCATATAGAGCAACTTGTGTTTTAGGGCTGCAGCTGCTTCTGTAGCGACCACTAGCGCCGCCGCACAAGCACAGCTTTCCCTACAGAATCAGTTGATGGCGCAGATGATCCAAAAGAGCAAACAGGATGAGGATAAGCTGCTGAGCAAGATCCGTGAGGAGCAGATGCGCAAGAAGGAGGAGGAGCGTCGAAAGAAGGAGGAGGAAAAAGAGAAGGACGAGCTGCTTAGGGTGATCCAGGAGAAGAAGAAGCGCGAGGAGGAGCTGAAAAGGCAGAAGGAGGAGGAGATGAAGAAGAAGCGCGAGGCGGAGGAGCAGCGTAGGAAAAGGGAGCAGGAGGAGCTCGTGCGCAGGCAGGTGGAGGAGGAGCACCGGAGGCGCTTGGCGGAGCAACAGCGGAAGGAACAGGAGGAGAAGAACAGGAAGCTGCAGGAGGAGGCCCGTCGTAAGGAAGAGATGCGCCGGAAGATGGAGGAACAGAAACGCGTGGAGGAGCTGCGCAGACGACAAGAAGAAGAGAAGAAGATGATCGAGGAAAGGAGGCGAATCCAGGAGGAGCAGATGCGCCAAATGGAGGAGCAGCGTAGACGGATGGAGGAGCAGCGGAAACAGGAAGAAGCCCTTCGTAAGCAACAGGAGGAGCTGCGCAGAAGACAGGAGGAGGCGGAGAGGAAGCGGCAGGAGGAGCAGCGGTTGTTGATCTTAGAGCAGCACCGAAGACAGCAGGAGGAGGAGCAACGGCGAAGGCAACAGGAAGAGCAGCTTAGGCTCCAAGAGCAGCAGAGAAGACAACAACAGATCCTGCTCCAACAGAAGCAGCTGCAGGAGCAGCAGCAACGTCAGCTGTGGCAGCAGCAGCAACAACAACAACAGCAGTTACAGCAACAGCAGCTCCAACAACAACAACTCCAACAGCAACAGCAGCAGCAGCTCCTCGCCCAACGACAGCACCAACAACAGCAAATGATGGAGCAATTTAGACTCCAGCAGCAGCAGCAACAACAGCAACAGCAAACCTACACTCACCAGCAGCAGCAACAGATGATGCAGCTGCAGATGCAGCAGCAGCAACAGATTCAACAACAGCAACAACAGACAAACTCTCAACCCTCGACCCCAACCCAACCTCAATATTCCACCCATTCGCAATACTACCAACAAAATCTCCAAAACGGTCATACTTGGCCGAGAAGCTAGTTATTTGTGCAGAAGTCTGATCTCTATTAAGTAATGTACATAGCGACGATGATTTGGGCTCAGGTGCTTTACAATAAACATTGCCATCTTTCAAGGGCATCACTCACCTGACCTGACAAAGAACGGTCTTGGAAGAAACGAAAAGATTAGCCCGATGCGGCGCTCAAGTGTCCGGCTGGGATTTTAACGAAATCTGGTGTGAATGATAGTCCTAGGTGCAAGTATTACAGCGCACATAGCGACAGCGACCTTAACTCAAAAGTTCTTACCTACGAAACCAAAAAATTTTTGCTTTTGAACGACAGCGATGGTAAGTCCGATTGCGAAATGTTAAGGAGCGGTGATCGTGTGGAGTAGTGGCAAGTTTTTCGATTAGCAAACGACCATTCCGGGTTCGAGTCCTGCTGCTGTCCGAACTTTTCTTTTTCCTCGAATCAAGTGTTTACGCTGTTTTTAGCCATTTCCTTTGCTACATTTTAATGACGGAGAATATTTGCCACATGAGGCCGCGTAGAACTGCGCAGAACCACGCAGAACCTTCGTAGACTTCTCTGTTCGTCTGCACTCTCTCACACCGCTCGTCGCGGACTTCTTCTCTGGAAAATCGCCCTTAGGCGGTGTTCTAGGCCTCGGCGAGCTCTGAAACCTTGTGCATCGTGTTCAGCGCCATCGATTACCCTTAAAACGGCCCTTCTAAGGACTTTGGATTCTGGACCCGATTCTACAAAAACCATGGTTTTTTAGATTTTCATCGAAAATCCGAATTCCTAAAAACGGTCAGAAGAGGGGTAGTTGACGGTGCTGAACACGATGAACAAGGTTTCAGAACGCGCCGAGGCGTAGAACCACGCCTAAGGGCGATTTTCCAGAGAAGAAGTCTGTGACAAGCGGTGTGAGAGAGTGCAGACCAACAAAGAAGTCTGCGAAGGTTCTGCGCGGTTCTAAGCCTTGGTGGCCATTTTAGGAATAAGGCCGCCAAGGCTTAGAACCACGCAGAACCTTCGCAGAGTTCTCTGTTCGTCTGCACTCTCTCACACCGCTCGTCGCGAACTTCTTCTCTGAAAAATCGCCCATAAGCGTAGTTTTACGCCTCTGCGCGCTCTGGAACCTTGTGCATCGTGTTCAGCGCCGTCAACTGCCCCTAAAACGACCCTTCTAAGGACTTTGGATTCTGGACCCGATTCTACAAAAACAGATTTAGATTTTTTAGATTTTCACCGAAAATCTGAATTCCTAAAAACGGCCAGAATAGGGGTAATCGAGGGCGCTGAACACGATGCACATGGATTCAGAGCGCGCAGAGGCTTAGAACAGCGTAGAACCACGCAGAACCTTCGCAGACTTCTTCTGCTCGTCTGCACTCTCTCACACCGCTCTTCGCAGACTTCTTCTCTGTTCGTCTGCACTCTCTCACACCGCTCTTCGCAGACTTCTTCTCTGTTCGTCTGCACTCTCTCACACCGCTCTTCGCAGACTTCTTCTCTGCTCGTCTGCACTCTCTCACACAGCTCTTCGCAGACTTCTTCTCTGGACACGATGCACAAGGTTTCAGAGTGCGCCAAGGCGTAGAACCACGCCTAAGGGCGATTTTCCAGAGAAGACGTCTGCAAAGAGCGGTGTGAGAGAGTGCAGACGAGCAGAAGAAGTCTGCGAAGGTTCTGCGTGGTTCTGCGCCTTGGCGGCCTTATGTGGTAAATATTCTCCGCCATTAAAATGTAGCAAAGGGAAATGGCTAGAAACAGTGTAAACACTTGATTCGAGGAAAAAGAAAAATTCGGACAGCACCGGGATTCGAACCCGGAACGATCGTTTGCTAATGGAAACACTTGCCACTACACCACACGATCGTCTTCCTTAATCTTTCGCAAGCGGACTTATCATCGCTGTTGTTCAAAAGCAAAAGTTTTTTGGTTTCGTAGGTAGGAAATTTTGAGTTAGGGCCGCTCCCGCTATGTGCGCTGTAATACTTACACCTAGGACTATCATTCACACCAGATTTCGTTAAAATCCCAGGCGGACACTTGGAAATGTTTATGTGAGCTAACCGGGCGTCGACACAACAACAACCCAAAAGCTTTTACATACTGACGATTCTGGCAGTTGGAGGGGAAGCAGAGCTCCTTTGCGTTCCCTCGACACTTTCCGTCCGTCCGCTGGACTTCTTATCAGAAGGCTCCGTTTTCGTTAGCGATGTGCTTCCCAAGTTGGAGTGCGATTGGCTGCCGTCTGCCATGGAGTACTCCTCCATCTGAGAAAACATCTTTAACGGGGTTGAATGTTTGTTTAAACGTACGATTTCCCTGGTAGCCGACAGGCTGAACTTATTCGGAGGCGGGCTGATGAGCACCTCCATGGCGTAGGGTGAGAGCATGAGGGGCTCTGGATAGAGGAACTGACCCGGAAGACGGTCCAGAATCATCTTTGTCTCCGAAGCTGCCGTCTAAACTCTTTTCCCCATTATATTAAGAACCAAATCCTACCGTATACCTCTAAGAAGTTGTTCTGGAAGAGGGACAACATGTGTTCGGTCATGTCAATTGTAGCCTTTCCGGAAAGGTAGACGGCCGTTCTGTAAACAAAGATGAGCTCCGAAACCATCTAGGCCATACCGTAAGTAGCAGATCTGCGCTTCGAGCTTCTTTTCGTATTGGCGGACTTCTGGGAGGATCTCCAGAGGTTGGTTGAGGTTCGTCATCTTTGGAATTTCGTACGCAGGCAGGTACTTGACGAACTTCTGCTGAAGACACACGTGTGAAATGTTGTCAGGCACAGAGTCTCACGTTGCACGAACTCCGCTCGACCGGCTGCAGCTGGAAGACTTCGGCCAGGGTGCAAGCAGCGTCGAAGGCTCTGATCATGGGCGTAAGGATCAGAGCGCATTCGGTGGAGTACTTCTGAAGAAGCTGAAGAAGGCGAAGACATAAGAACCGAGTTACGTTAGTGTCCAACCTTCGTGTTGCTCTCCATCCAACGCTTGAATCGTTCCAGGACGGCCACCAGGCTTCCAAGCACCTTGACTGTCTGCTTAAGGCGGTAATAACACGCCGCTTCGGCCATCGTCAAGTAGCGGTCCTTCGCCACCGGCCTATAGCTTCCTTGAGTGGTCGGCCACTTGTTCGCTTCTGGAACACATGCATGAACGTTATCTGTGGCCGGTGGACCTACTTTGCACCGCATTCCGGAAGGCCTCCGCTCCAGCGTTTACCGAATCCCCCAGCAACTGGTTCAGCATGTCCTGATCTGAAATCACCAATGCAAGCAAGGCGCGAAGAGCTTAAGAACTCACCGCTCTTCAGAATCTTCTCCCCCTCTTTCTCCTTCGTACACAGTTCGTGCATGGGACCGACGTAGAGCTCCCACACCGAGCTGCCATACTGAGTAAGAACGTTTTTCTGAAAGCTCTGATACAGCTCTTGTCACGCAACCGACCTACAGTCCACTCCATGAAGTAGGTCGTCGCGTGGACCCGTGACATCGCATCCTTGGAACGGGTAGACTTCTTTGACCTCTCATCTTCCTTCCTGGTTTTCTTCTAGAAAGACTCTATTCTCGGAGAAGGACGTGAGGAGAAGGATATACCTGGAGTGCAGCTTCTGTCGATTTCGTCGCATTCTTTGCAGCACTCATGGTGGTGATCCAACACTGCGCAAGTGAGCAACTGACAAAGTGAGATCAGGTTCTGCAAAGTGAGATAGACGACCTCTGCAAAGTCAGACAGACATAGGATGTTCAGACACGACGCCTCATTGGCTCAGGGGCAGAGCGTCTGTCTAGTAAACAGAAGGTCGCTGGTTCGATTCCAGCATGAGGCATTTCTTTTTCACCCTCCTTGTTTCTTTCCCATTATATGCGTTAAGCGCACCTTTTTTTATAAGTAGTACTTTTTTCCCAGATGTAGAGCCAGATCTATACCATCCAATGGTGATCATTAAAGTGTGAAATCATGAAGATCCCCCTATCTGATCTCCCTAGCGCCGGAGACTAGTAACGTCGTTGGGTTTGGGATTTGTGGCTGCAGATGGGTGCATTGCTAGACTAACACCTTTAGTGGATCTTCTCCCTCCGACATCTTTTAAACTAGAGTCATAAGAGGAAATGCTGTGGGTTATCGCTTTAAAAGTAAAATTCACTGGAAATATTTCTATAATATTGAGGGTTATCGCTATAAAAGCGAAATTAATTGGAAACATTTCCAGAACATTGAGAGTTATCGCTATAAAAGCGAAATTCTACTGAAATATTTCTGTCACAAAAAATCTTTCTGGATTTGAAGTAGCGCGTCCAACCATAGCTCAGTTGGTAGAGCGGAGGACTGTAGTGTTGGTCAGAGATCCTTAGGTCGCTGGTTCGAATCTTATTTTCCCACCTTTTTCTCGGCTGTTCGACCTCCTTGCAGCTTGCCCACTTCACTGCTTCCTCGTTGGAACGATCGATTCCGGCGTCGGTCGCCGAAAGCCTCATTTTTTGCTTCGGTTAATATTTTATTAGGCTCCTCTCCTTCACAACACCAATTACCCCACTTCCCCAGATCATTGCCTAATAACCCGAAAATGACCCCTCGCGCGTCGTCGCCGTCGCCGTGTTTCTCCGCTGACCACCGCCGATTAATTAATTGACTCCCGGCCTCTTCGTCTCCGACATATGGCGCTCGTTGTCGCGCTGTCGCTTTCGGCACACGCGAGGAGACAATTGTTGCTTCGGGTCCGCATCGGTCATTCATGGGAGTCGTCTATAGACACGTCTGACGTGTCTATTTCGTCTTGTGGGGTTCCCGAAGTCAAGGCCTAGTGCCCTTAAGGACTTAGAGCCGTCAGGATGACTCTGGGGTCAAAGGGGCTTCTTAGCCTCAGGTGTGTGAGGCTGTCTGATCTCATGACCTCGTTGCTCATCGGTTGCCAACATGATATCGAAGATGATAGAGCCGCCTTCTAATACTGCTCTTTATATGGGACTGCTCGCAAGAAGCAATGCAAATAATCATGAGTTCCGAAAAAAAAAAAAAAAAAATTTCGAAAACTATCGTGGTGTCTCAGGTGGCTCAATCTGCACCCTGAAGGTAGAATGTCGCCAATTTAAAACCAAAAAAAGTATAAGAAAAGTTGAACTTTTGTAACAATGCACCAAAAAACCGTGTTTCACTCAAAATGTATCGAAATCAAGGTCTATCCACGACGGATTTTCACACGACGCTGCTTCATAGGACCTTGAAAGGACCAGATGCACACAAAAATTGGTGCTTGCGACAACATCGGAGCGGATGCAAGAAATGGGTACCAACCTTCCCGGTTGGCCGTAAAACTTGTCGAAATTGAGTTTGCTGAACTTCTATATAACTTCTAAAATTTTTAACCACGCCTAAATTCATATGGAAAGGGTAGCCTTTCGCAAGAAGCATCGCAAATCTGACCCGGAAGCGTCGCTTTCGCTCTCCACGGCTTGCATTTCAGCGAAGCCGATCAGATGTGTGTTCAAACCAAGTTATCCGCAAACGATGATGTCTATCAATGATTTGATCAACTCTTTGGGCGGCTTCCCGATGTTCACAGTCGTCTCCTGCACGATCGAGTTCTGTAAGGAGCGCACGAGTTTCTACGTCTACCACGAGGATGCAGAAGCCGGTGAGCCCTCAGAACGCTTCAGTCAATTGGACGATTCGGCTCTGCGTCGGCTGGACATGATCCGGATCAAGCAGATCTGCCTTGTGGCGTCCAAAAACCCCGGAGACTGTGAGATTCCCGTGAAGCCTCTGAAGACCGCGAAGACCTTCTCGTCGGAGATGAGAGCCTTCTTGCAGCGGTGCAATTCCCAAAACTGTGAGCTTCAGATCGGAGAGTCCGAAGAGATCCCTCTGGACCTCGCGGCGATGGGAATCCCGGCGGTGTCGATCTCCGAGGTCACCTTCGGCAGGAAGGTAAACGTGGAAGCACTGGCCCCCCTGCTGAAGGATCTCTCCGGTAAGAGCCTCAAGAAGGTCTTCTACTCGAACTCCAATCTCGAAAAGGACCTTTTCGAAGCCGTCATCCGAAGTTGTCCACGCCTGCCCCCCTTCATCCGTCTTCTCTCCCGGAAGGACCAGACTCTCA
>JADLIF010001938.1:0-11407 GCA_016648015.1 Steinernema khuongi | reverse complement strand
AACTTCTCGCAATATGCGAGACGTCTGCTTCAACTGTCTAGAACCCGTGCCAATTATTGGAAAACGTCTTATGTCAACAAACGGAGACGAGTGTATCTGAAAACAGGAAAAGAAGTTGCGAGAAATTCTGGTAGCGATGCTAAAAAAAAGAAAGAAGTTTAAGTGGAGGAAAAAAGACGAGACAAAACCACGAAGAATTACAAGGAATAAAAGTAGTCGAAGCGACTTTTATAGCCGTGTTTCACCACGAAGAACCACAATAAGACCCAGGAAATTGAGGTCTCCCTGGTCCCAAAGTCCAGGAAATGGTCCTTGAACGGCTGAGGGGGTGAGGCTAAAGTACGGCGGTTTGCCAGATTGAAAACATGATAGACTCTAAGAACAACTCCATGGAAGGAGACTGGACGGTCAAGATAAGGAGGAAATAGAAAAGCCAGCTGCTACGCAATATAAAAAAGAAGAACCTCGGGCAAAGCAGAGTCAAGAGTATGCTCCATTTTAAAATGACGATAGCTGGAGAGATAGTGCTACTACCAGTCTTAAGATTGGAATCTCTTCACTAGTCTGTCCAGCCATCCGTGCCTTCTTTAGTCTGCGTTCCTCTTTGTGCTGGAAGCATCTCGAAATCCGGTAGTTTTAAATACAAATACAGCTCAACATTAGAACATTCGAAAAAGTTTGCAATATAGCCCAAGAAGAAGGCAATTAAAACATGACGCTTTGTTTTTCCAGAGCAACACTGAGAAGGATGCCGGAAGATCCACTTCAGCAACTTCCTATGTGGTAAATGTATGATTCAAAAGGAACTAAAAGTCGGATTTAAGAAAGAAACACATTTCGAATCTGCAACTATTAACGACAAAGATCCTTAACTGGCAGTCATCTGGAAGAAAATCGGGAAGAAAATCTCTCAATTTATGACTAGAGCTAATTAACACCAATATCTCGGTTTGCCATGGATGTCAACTGGATGACAGAAATGTCCTCAAAAGGGAATAAAAATGGAATACCGTAACCCAAAGCAAGTATCAGGTCTTTCAGTACCTGAATGATTGTTAATAACCTGCCGTCGTTAGATCAAAATTGTGACCTTGCGCCCACAAGCAGCAAACCTATTGCCCTGAAATTCTGGTCTTTGGCGACTGTGAGATCGCTAACTGAATTCAGGTCCGTCTAGCCTGAAAACGACGTAAGTTGCTCTACAAACAAACTTCTGCAATAGTCTGCCCTTAAAACGAACTTTGAAAGTTCCCTAGTTCCAGCCTCGCTGTTTTTTGGCGGATCGAATTCAGTACACCAAAATGGGCAACAGAACCATTAGTGTTAAGTGTTAAACCTGGAGTGTTAAGGGGTCAGAGCGGATCTGCCATCCGAAGAAAGTCCAGAAGACGGAAGAGGGTCCCGTGAACGGCGGAACTACCGTAGGACGGAAACGTTCCAAATGCGCGTCACTCTTGTTTATTCGGAAACTGATCTGTCGTAATGTGTTGTGGCGGTGTTTTTATTGGCGAGGACTGGGCCTTGAACTCTGGGGTTCGAGACACTTAAAAGTGGTTTTCCAGTCGAGATCTAAGCGGTCGCTCTGTTAGAGCAAGAAACACAATAAGGGACTATAATTACAGAAGATCTAGAAATCAGATTTACTCTATTTCGCTCCTTATACAAACAAAGGAATTGGCGTAGCTGAAAGATGGTCCCGACACGAAATGGCCAAACAAATCACGTGGCAATTCGGTCGGTCCTACAGGAAAAAGGGTCACAAGGCTCCCGAGAACCCACAAAGGGGTCTCCCCAGCATGCAAAGAACACTAATCGTGTTTGGTGACGTCCTCAGATCTCGTTGTGTTAAGAAGACGGCGGCCATTTGCAGGCTCGCAGCAGGAGCAGCTGCTTTTTTAGGAGAGCTTATATGGTCTCTGCGGGATGCAGGAGCCAGCTCAATCTATTTTTTCCCGACTTCCTAGGCCTGGGAAGATCGAGGTCAAACAGCTTGGGAGCGTTGGCCTCGCTAATGACCAGGCCTCGCTGGCCAATGGACATGTATCACGGAGTCGAGGAGCTCCCAGAACGGAGGAAGTAATTACCGCGCGCCAGACGGAAGCACAGAAGTGTCCAAATTGGCTGACGACGAGATTAATGCCACGTCAGGAGCACGTGTGTCCGCGGAAGATTCCGGTGGATGGATGGCGCAAAAGCGGAAGATCGTTTTCCGCAGAAATACGGCTTCTGTTTGGACCGCGTAAAAGCATCCGGTTCATAGCTTAAGGCATCCTGTCAAGGTTGGAGATCAGTGAACGTTCGGATTATACCCAGTCCTATAAATCATGATTACCCACTTGCCATCACGAAGGCGACTTTGAACGAAACAAGGAATAAACGAGCGCTCCCATGGTCCATGGATATTTCGGTAATGACAAGGGTTGGATGAAAAAATCAGCTAGTCGTAAATCTCGTTCTGCAATACCGTGTAATAAATAACCTTAGAGCTTCACCTAGGAATAGAAGTTGACGGGAGGATCAGCTAAAAGAAGCGCCAGCTCCAAAGTCCATGGGATCTAGCTTTCTCTCTAGCTACTCTTCATCTGATTCTTACTCCTTTTTACATATTCAAATTGGAAATCTAAATTGGACTCCGGGTCTGTCACCACCCGAGTTTTTGATATCTTTCACATTCTCCGATACCTCCAAAAAAGTTCCCAGAAAAGCGAAAAATGCGAAAATAAAAATGACCTCCCCAATTAAGAGTGCCGTTCTCAGAATTCTACAAGAAAAACAAAGCATGCGAGTGGAGGTTGCGAGTGGAGGCCCGAACAGAAATTGGCCCGAAACAAGCTCGGAGGAATGGTCAATTGGATGTGGGACCACAGTATCCGAGCGAGAAAAACTGGAAAACAAGCTATATTTATGCGCTCGGTTCACTATTCCTCGGATCAAACAGCAAATCGTCACTTACGTAAATCGCCAAGAAGGGAGTGTTTTCCAGATGCTGCCAATTTAATAATTTAAATTAAATGTCATGATGTAAGCTGAGGCTGACTTTTGATAAATGTTCTCGAAATCGTAAATCGCAAGCGTCACTCCTGGAAGACCAGCGGGGTACCTTTACTAATCTGCTAGACAGCCTAAGTAGTTTACAGAGCCAAGAGCTGGTGTGACTGATCATTTGGTGGACATCCTTAGCTCTTCAGAGCCTAGAGTGGGAGAGAATGCTCGGAACCAATAGCATGTGACGCCACCTTTAAGCCGATCCAATCGCGAGTCCAAAATAACGCTGAAATGGCCTTTGTGACGTCTGTTTAGAGTTCTCGCTAGCTGCTTGTGGTTCTTTTTGATTTGTGGAAGGAAAGGAATTTAAGAACTGTGAACTGTGATCACAAAGTAACGCAACAACATCCTTTAAGTGGTCTTGAAGCAGTCCAAAGATCACAATTTTGGGAGGATCGCCGCTTGAACTTGGCGTGAGTCAAAACTGCTTTCGTGGTTTGTCTTAGTAACTTAAAAGCTGTGGTAAGTGGAAAAATTCCTCAAAGAGAGAGAGAGAGAGATCGGTAGAGACTCTCATCACGATTAGCCTTACTGGCCACCCAGTAGCCATGCTCTAGCCCATCCTGGCTCTTGTCCGGTCTTTGCTGGCTCCAGCTACTCCTCCACTAACATGAACCGTGAGTTCAGTACCTAAGGCTAAGCAGCTTAGAGATCATAGAGATGAACTTGGCTCGATACCATAAATTGCGAAATTGATAAGCTCCTACTTTACCAAATTAAAAATGAACATTTCTGAAGTCAACATTGACGCCAGTTTTATCCCGATCGGGACCACGGACACTGTCAGTGCAACAGAGTCCAAATAACACTATTTTGAACACTACAAATTGGCGTCTCTGACTACAGAGAAAAATATTATAATTAGATTTCCTGTTAGCTTATGAACGTTGTTTTTGAAATAAAGAAAAGGGAGAACAAAGGACTCTTCTGACCTGCTTTTCTCGGTGGAACATCCCAATTATGGGCAATTTAGGTTCGCTCAAAAGTGGCTTTACAAATATGTACCCTGAGGAACAAGGAAGACTTAAATAGCACAGGACTCGCAGTTTTAAGGAGTACATTCTGCCTACTACATCTGACCTACTAGACACAGCTTCGGGCTGAAATAACCAGAGTCCGACTTTATAAACAGATTTTTTTCCATTGAGGTTTTACAAACCTCTATTTCCTTCGTAAAGAGTCTCACGATCCCAATCTTGGAGCACCCCAGATCAGCCCAGAGATCGCTGACCTTCTGAAAACAGAGCTAGAGTCGTAACGTCACCGCCTAAGATCTGCCGGTCAGCTATGCGTCGTCATCTAATGAGTTTGCGTCCGCGCCGATTTCCCAGCGGACTACCCGTTCCGTCACCTCCCAAGGAGTTGCACAGGGCGGCTAATGGGATTATGTGGAGTCGTCGGCGGGAATCAGGGTCTCCGCGGGAGATAGGCGCGCGGGGGAGGCCGCTTAATGAGTTACGTGCGACGCTTATGGCCAATTTGATCTGCAATCTGTGGCGACTAATGACCGGAAACGGCGCGAGAAGCGTCACGAAAGTGGCCGAGATAGGCGAGCCTATCTCCAGCGGGCGAGGGCGATAGGCAAATGTCAGATCGTTGATCTGGGAGGCGGATTCCCCGAATTGGAGCGTTCCCAGTAAACATTTCCAAGAGAGCAGATGTTGCAGGAAGCACGAAAAGCAGAGAAAAACTAAAAGTACGTTGGGGGTGGGTTGTTGTGGCCAGTGTGGGAATATAATGAGGGAGAAGGCCTTCAACAGAAGAAAAGAACAAAACTTTCAGAAAAAATCGCTTTTTCAGCTAGCGTCCCGAGAAATTGTAGCACTGAATCCGGTCATTGACCTTTCAGGCTTGTAACGTAAAAAAATGCAAAGTTGGCATCACTAGGATGCACGTTCTGGTAACACCACATTGAGCCGAAGTTTGTCCACACCTCAATCTAGCTGACAAAACAGGTATCCCTATTGTTACAGCAGAAAGAAAGGTTATCATTTCATCGGCGACATGGAGAAGGGGAAGGGGACCTAGCAAAAAGACGTCCATGCTTGCATGGATTGGACCTCACCGCACTACAGATACGAAGAAAATCGACCCTTTTTAAAACCTTGGGCAGTTTGTTGATTGAAGGGTGCTGCTAAGGTTAAAATGTTTTGTGTATATTTGTTTCCAAGAAGAGTCCTATCCTCCCGCTCTTCCTAAAGGACCTGACTTTCACGCACGAGGGTAGCAAGACCTACTTCATCGGGATGGTAAAATTTAACAACATTGTGGGTAATAGAAACCTGAAAGAGCATGAGTGAGTAACTGTGAGCAACCAAACATTTAGAGAACAAAAATATGTATTTACCGTTGACCACCAAGAATCCCAATTGTCTTACGGTATAGTGAGGTACGTTGCCGAGATTTGAAGCAAAAAAGGATATTAGAATCCTAACTATGGGTTCTGCACCCATCTGCACTTTGAGTCACACTTTTACCGTCTTGATTAACATTCACGAAGGACATCGTTGCAACGAAACACAGTAAACACAGAGATGAGTACATTAAAGGAACAACCAGGTAAACTGGAAAACCAGCCGTCGAGAAGGAACTGACATCTCTCTCCCCAGAACTTTACACATTAATAACATATTCATAAGCAGTTGTGAGTTCACAACAGATCACAACACCTACTTAGCCCAACGTTGCGCGGTCTGGGAACGCCTGGGAACGTAACAATCGCTGTGGAAGACCACAATAGCCCACGTGCAAACACCGTCGATAGGCGCAAACGTTTGTACTGTCGATTCAGGTCGTTTTTACATACCCCACTTGTAGGCTCCGACCAAATGGCGCTTCACTTAGGACAGAGTGAACCGGAAGGCTAAACTGATATCAGGACGGGTTAGCCAAAAGAGCCCATTTTTGCTGTTATTTCGTCTATTATTTACGTGGTCTTATAGGTCACAAAGCAGATGGAGTGAGGGTGTTTTGAAACCTTTGCAAGCACTCAGAATTCGGAGTAAGCACTGACCTCCAAGCAGATGGCTTTGACAGAGTGAAGCTTTTAAATGTCGCAATGATCGTCAAGTGGCGTTTTACGACAAGAGTGCGCTTTAGACGATAAGTGACACACATAACTATTCAATATTCGACGAATGTTATGAGAGAAGAAAAGAACGTTTAGTTAAGAAAGTCTATCTGAAAAATAGCGCAATGCAAAAAATAGCGTACATCTTTTAAATCATATACCGAATTTTGTTTTATTATGCGGTTTTATAACACCAAAATTAGTATATGTTACGTATAGGGTCAAAACGTCAAAAAAAAGTGAAAAAAAACGAACAAAAAAACCGTCTCATTGGGTTTGACGACCTGTCAAGCCAATTTGGGTTTGGTAGCACCTTTGACTTCGGATTGTTGTCTTTGCCATTATAAACGCCCATCTTGAATTGCATTTCTCGGGTTTCGACGCGAAAAAAAAAATTTGGCGGAGCCTTGTGGTGCCGAGATTAACTGCAGAATTCTCGGTTAATTCTTATCGTTTCCGAATGCTCAGCTTCTACTGTTTCTGGACCACAATGACCGCGTAACGAAACACCGAAAATCATAGTATGTAGTGGTAATAAAGTTTTTAAAGCGATGGCCTATTTTCACCACACGAAACCTTGTTCCAAGTGCAAACCTTTTAAGATCTTTATAGAACAGAAAAACAGAGAAAGACAGTGGTCAGTAAGTCAGAGTTATATACGGCTCCTAGCCCGTGCAAACTCGTCGGCGTTCCACGCCATAGATCCCATTCATTTCCCTGTTCCCACAACGGCCTGTTTTTGACAGAGCGGAGACGAAGCGGAGGCTCTTAGGACAGCAAAACGTGGCCAGCTCAAGTCGAGAGAAAAGAAGGGAGAAATCATTCTAAGACCGATGAGCGAACTTTGGAGATCTCAAACTCTCCAGAAGCTTATCTCTTCATCAGCGGAAACCCGGAGCCCACGTCATCCTGGCCCAAGGAGTGAACGCCGAATTAATCGGACGTTGTCTCCGTCTGCGACAAAATTAAATCCAAAGCCAATCAAGGCCGCCAACGCCCTCCTTCAAGAGGTACGGTAGTCAGGCCCAAGGGAACACAGGGTCGGCTAGGCACCGAAAATAGCCGGATTGAGTACGTGAGGGTGCTTGGAGCTCGGAGAAGGTCGTTGTGAGGGCGAAGCAACAAAAAGAAAGAGGAGAGGGCCAGGGAGGGGTTCGATGGAATTGGCCTTATTTGAAGGAGGAAGCGGAGCGGGGACGTGTGGATTAGCAGTTTTTGTAAAGCCAGGAGAACTCCCTTGACGTAGTGCTACGAGACAAATGCGAAGTTCTAGCAGGGTATTCTAGGGATACGGTAGCTTTCTAGTTCACTGAAAAACACAGGTGCTAGTTGCATCCTTTGACTGGTTCAGTATATCCAAGGTGAAGATGAGGTAAAGGGCTCCGCTTTACATCCTGATATACCGATAGCATCCCCTCAGTAGGTACAATAAAAGTATACTGTAAAACTTTATGGTACAAGAATAATCCTCATATTACGCGTGGTTCAGAAGAGAACCTTGATTTCCACAAGAACGATCAAGAAATCACGGATAAGAACAGCAAAAGTCCTACCACCATCTACAAGATCATAAGTTGCAAGCAAACACTGAAAAGGCCACGATCCAGGAATACGCCAATACGGAACCCATCCCTCGCGAGAGCACTCAAGCATGTAGGCGGACCGCTAAACACCACGTCGGCGCATATCAAATTATTAATTCAGCGGCATCACGGGGCATTTGTCACTGGACTCGCATCGAGCGACAAGATTCCCAGAAGATTCACGTCCGGGCTCCTACCGCGAATTTGGCAGATGCACTGCTTGATCAACAAGATCTGTCCGCATTTTGGAATTGTAGGATAAAGTAGCTTGGGGGCTCCACTCTTCATAGGCTAAAGTAGCTCGTTTTTCTCTGGATCGACTGATGTGGGCCACAGGTGCAGAACGAAGAAGAGAAATTAAAGCAGACGGTCAACTTCCGGGTCTCCCGCTGGTGCTTCTCACGGTGTTCCCGGAACTTCCGTCCTGGACTAACCTCTTCTGACAATCCTCGTTGGCATGATATTGGCATGATCCTACACTCTCCAATAGGAGATGAACAGTTTCAAACACTCATAGAGGGAGGAGCTACTTAGAGCAGAAAATGCACTCTCCCCGCGAACTCTGCTCTTGTGGTATGACGCGCTGTCACCGTCATTTACGAATCATACTGGACCGGAAAACAAGGAGAGGAACAGCACGTTCATAAAGGATGTATGAGCACGTTTCAGAGTGCGAAGTAGGCCAAAAGGCGACTGTTCCTGTTATGGCTACTCCTATGAAATAGTCGGTGTAAAACATCCAGAATGAGGCTATGAAGAAGCAGATTATCACTCCAGATCAGGTCAGCATCGTTCCTAGCTCAATAGGGAACGTTTTGACGTCTCGGGAGGTGGAATCTATAAGTCTTGGGGACTGTACCTTAAAAATATTGTTCTTTAAAAGCGTTTCTTGGGCTGAATTTTTTAAACAATAAGGGTACTATCAATCTTTTAGTGTTTATACTGCCTTCTTCTGTGCGTAGCCCTGTTTAGTGAAGTCGGTTCAACGCTTGATGATCAGCTAGAGGCTCGTTTCGGAACCGAGTCGACTCCCTCTGGTTATACATTTGTCCAAGACGTTCCTTCTGATACCACTATACAAACAAAAGGATTTCCTTCTGAGGCTCTTTACAAAAACTTTCATTTATAGTTGATATTTAGGTCATAGTGCATCAAAGGAGAAGTACACACGTAGTCTGAAAATGTAATTATGGATACTTCAGAGCAAATTACATCCTGAAAGCCAAACGTCACAGTCCGTTAGCTTTCTGATGCGAAAACAGAGTCCGGCGAAGTGGGCTGCAGATTCTCGAAAACAATTAATGATTACGTGGGTTTATCCACTGTCTGGCTTCCTGGCTTTGCGAGATGGTGACAGTCGAAAATTGGACCTCTTATATTGGAAACCGTGCCTGAGACAGAATCAAGGACGGCGATAAATGTGGATAAGCCACTAAATAGAGTGATTTCTGGACCTAATGATGGTGGTGTGACCAGAGATCCCGACTCGACTCGAAAGTCGAGCCACGAGTCGGCTCGAAGCTCGACTTAAGGCTCCGCTGAGAAATCGAGCCTCCGTGCCTCGAGTCCCAAGTCCCGAGCCGACATAAGGAAGGCTTTAAAAGCACACTTCTAGGCTCAAGTTCGAGTCCGCCCGGAAGCAAAATTTTTCTTTGGGATTAAACATCTCCTCTGATAATTTGGCACATTTCTTTTGCCGTTATCCTGAGCAAAAATACGAGGTGACTTTAAAATAACTTTGCTGGTGGGAGGGCGAGGACAAGAAGGAAAGTATAGACAAGATGAAAACAGAAATGAGACTGTGACGTCTAGACAGAGTCTCATCCGTCCAACCAACACACAAGTCTACTCACGCATCGCGTAAACGTCTCCTTCGTGCAAACGTCCCATAATGCAATAGGCTCCCTCCTCCTTCACAAACATCCTGACAACCCGTGTCCGCCCCGTGACAACATCAAACGGTTCCCAGAAGTCGCGCTATAAAATGGATCCTAATTCAATAGAGCTCGTGGAGCCGGAAGCGCCTTATTGAAAATGACGATGACGAAGATGAGCCTAGGTTACGAGATTTAGGCCTGAGATGAGGCTTAGGCCGGTGGAATTAGATTTGGCGTCCGTGATGGGTGGGCGATGAGGCTCGCCGGTGTAAAAGGCAATTACTCGGAGAAGACGCGGCGATGGGATTACCGTTTAGACGCGAACAGCGGACGTGTAATGCGATTTGGACTTGTAATCGAAGAAAGAACGCCGGTGTATGAAGTGAGTTGCGGAGGAGGATCAGGGACAAGGGGAATTGGACGCGACCCGATCGGGTTCCGTGTTGCGAAATTGTTCTTGGAGCCGACTGGTTCTAGGACAGCGGAGTTAAGTTTTGTATTCTGTCCAAGTTGCGTGAAAGGATTCTGTGGAGGTCCCCTTGCCAACGGGCTCACGTCAGGGCACCATCTCAGTTTGCCAAATATGGGAATTTTTTTAAGGTACTATAAGATAGATCTTTTCGGGACTCTATTGGCTACGGAAGTGTGTACTTTATGATTTGAAGCGGTGGCATAGGTTGAATATGCTAGGACGTTTGTTTAGCAGAGTGTAATGGTACCGCATTTTAACTCAAAAGATGGATTGTTAGAGTGCGCAGATCTTCAGGTTCTGATCACGATTCCCACGGGTAAAGGACCTTCAACTTGAAGGTCCTTTACCCTTTGAAGGCTTCAAGCGATAATAAGAGCTCAACTAACATGGGATAGATCTGGAGCTTCCGTAAGGTTTGAGACACAATTTAATCGATAAATCGCTGCTGCAATGACAGAGGATTTTCCAAGCGTAGGGATGCATGCATACGGCTAAAGAAGGTGATTTCAAGTTGCTATTGGAGATGGGAAATTGGCCAATCCGAACGGTTTTATTGTCCATTGCTTTTATGTGCCTTTGTCTTCCTTTTCCTTCCTTCTGTGAATTTAGCAGCATACGAGAATGAATAATTAAAACAACGATTAAAATGAGGGACATAAAAGAGTTCAAAGTGTCAGATGCTTCCAAGCAGTGATGGTCTGGCTGAACTGGCTAAAAATCTAAACGAGCTCGAGCATAAACATGCTCGTTTGCTGCGGGGTACACGAGCTGGAACTCGAGAATGTTCGTTTGCTCCATAGGAAACAAGCTTAAGCTCGAGTATGCTCGTTTTCATGAAACTAAAACAGCTGGAGCTGGAGCTCGATGCTCATGCTCGTATTGCTCGACTCGTGCTGAACTCGTTCCCAGCACTGCTTCCAAGCAAACTTGAACGAGCAAACAACATGAAAATACTCAGGCAAAGAAGCGTACTAGGAACGAAATTAGGAGCATATCGCCCACAAACTCCTTTCGTCTCCACGGGAGCGTCTTGATTTACGATGACAACGCACGACATGCGGGCTCCGTGAGCGTAGGCTGAAAGCAAGCCGATCGAAAAGAGCACTTTTTCCCGACTGACAAGGGCAGGAAATAGTGTTGCCAAAGAGTTCGCAACTAGACCTTAGGTAGCAACAGTTAAACCTCACATGATATCTGTAAACTAAGGAGTGTTCAACACACTTTCCTAGAGCTCGTTCTCTGTCTCCACTCGTTATCAGTAAGCTATTCAATAAGCTGGAATGAGATCGATCAGAAAGGCAACATGTGATTCTCATAATGCAATCCCCATTGAACTTCCATGTCACCGTTAGAATCCTCA
>JADLIF010001937.1:0-27825 GCA_016648015.1 Steinernema khuongi | reverse complement strand
GGTCATTCGTTAGCTCCTAATTCCGCTCAAGTGGCACCAATCTTAGCAACCTTGCATGCAATCGATGCAGAACAATCTGCTGAAGAGTTTGATATAAAGCGCTCTTCGAAGCGATGAAAACTGGCCGAGCAATCAGCAGTTCTTCCAGCGTCCAAAGATTCGCGTCGTTGTTCACCTAGGATCCCACGACGAACGCGTTTCGCTCAGCTTCCGACTATAACTGGTGATGGCTTGTTTTGCTGCTCGGACATCACCATCATGCAGGTCTAGAGCGATTTCCAGTCCCACCGGTGTGATGCATTTGCGGCAGACGACGAGAGAAAATTGGCCAAGGGGCCGATGACACTGCTTTGCTTGCGCAGTGTTGAGTTAGCATTACTTTTTTACTTTTGCTCAAACTGTAACTTAGCATTGCTTTTTTTCTCAAAGTGATGCTTTTTTTTGCTCAAACTGTAAGATTTTATTTTGCTCAAAGTGTAGTTTTGCTCAAACTGTAAAAACACCAGCTCAAAAGCATTTGTTTTATAACAATTAGAGTTCTGCACGGCGCGTCACGGGCATTCTCTCCTTGAAGACCTTGAATGTTCTGCGAAGAGGTGAGGCGACTCTAGGTCGCTGGGCCTCCGCGCATCCAACCTACACAAGGCTGTGGTTGGACATCAGTTTTCGCGATGGAAAGAAGTACTTTAGCTGAATCCACGACGCATTCTCCGATAGAATTTTTGACCAAACTTAATTAACTGAGCATCAGGAATGGCAGAAAGCCTAAGCCGGGAGTAGAAGTTACTCTGCTCGCAATGCCTATGCAAATGCGTGCGTGCAGACCAACCCACTTGCAAAATCTTAAGAAAAATTCTATCGGAGAATCCGTCGCTCGGAGAATACGTCGCCGGAGAATCTGTCGCGCGGAGAATATGACTCCGGAGAATGCGTCGGTATATCCTTTAGCTGCTACTCAAAAGGATACCTAGGTTTCAAGGACTTCTTATCTTTGTGGAACAATGCGACTTGTCACTTCCATACAGTCAAGTTTACTGCATCGCCCCGGAGAGAGTTCCAACCAATGAAGGACACCCACTTTGACGCGTTCAAGAAGATAATCTCGAAGCAACGTCGTCGAATTGGGCTTGTCCACATTGTAGTAGATGTGGGACGGATGAGGTTGCGGACATTATGGAAGTGTGTGGGGGGAGTAGAACAATTAGAGTTTTGCACGGACATAGCTCCTTTCGCGCCAACTGTAAAGAACCTGATTTCGGATGGCGGGGTGTGTGAGTTTACGCTGTATGGCAGCTCGTTACCCGAGCGGATGGCACCAACGTTGACTACGCAAGTCCAGGTCGGAATCCAGGTCGGAATCCTGAAGCACATTTGGCTAAATGTTGACGAAAACGAAGTCGAGTTCTATGAAAGCCTCATTCGCATGGCGGTGAATCACATTCTCAAACAGAAGCACGAGTTCTACTTCTTCGTACACACTGAAAGGTACAGCCACCTCCTTCGCCCAATCAAATCAGCACTGAAGTATGTTTCATCAGATGGGACTTATGGAGCAGAACGATCACACTACTCCCATCCAGAAAAGCAGACTAAGGTCATATGCATACAAAGTGACTTCCATTTCACCTACGAATGGAGAGAGCACGAGGACTACTGATAACTTATTTTTCTGCTGCCCTGTAATAGAACAACCGTTATTGTCGCATAATGTTCGTAAAAAAAGAGTCTCAGTAAATTCTCAGGAAGGTTCTATTGGTACTTTTGGGGTTCGAGGGGTCGTTCTCGATCGTGTCCCGCCGTTGCTGACGTGTAACGTATGCTACCCCTGCCAACAGCGAAGACCGTCTCTCCAGAACTCCAGAAGCTCCAGCGAGCTCTTCGGTCCAAGTCCGATTCCAAGAAGTCAAGAAGCAGGCCAGAAGCAGTTGGTTAGGAACATGCTGATGTGAATAGATGATTCTTTTGATAATGACAATCTCGTTCTCATAATACTGATCTTCTTGAGATTCCTAAGAACGGGATTGTGAGCATATTTGTTATTTGGATTATTTGTTTTATTTGATATTTGCTATTTTGTGATCGAAACCTCCCGCTTGCAGCGATCGAAAGGCTTCCACATTTAGAATCCCGTGAGTGCCGACGAAGGAAAACTGCTGAGATCACAAAGATTTATTACTCTATGTAACATTTCGGAATACCCGAAACTACCTCTAAGACGACCTCTCCTCCGACTCGTCTATTGGCCGTATCTCGTTTTCCGTTGAGAGATTCTAAAGACCGAATGTGTAGCCTCGGAGACACCACAGCTCGCTTACCCCGTAGAGAGAACCCTCGATCTTCCCGTTTCTGACGTCGAACGAAATCATCGACTCCCGCTTCTTGACGTATCCGTTAGCCTCGTTCAGCTCGTCGGCGTCCACGTAGATGGGCACGTAGCCCTCCTTCATAAACAGCGGAACCAGACCCATGGGCCAGATGCCGTCCATGTAGTAGAACTGCGGGACGGCGGCCATCTTGCCTTCTTTCACCTTTATCGCAACCTGAGAAGATAGTGCAACGAGTGGTGATAATGGTCGGCCTACCGAGACGAGTCGCTCGAGGTCGATGTGGCCGACGAAAGTGGGCTCGAGGCCGATGTTCTGGCCGAGGGCGATGATCAGGTCTTTGACTTTGAGCCTGTAAGAAGCATATGTGGGGTCTTCCTAGAGATATCTTTAGGGTGGGGTTCCTGAGGAAGCACCTTGTTCCAGTTACTCGTCTACATCTGTTTGTGTTCTTACCGCACCGCCAAAGTGAAATTGCGATACATTGCTACCAGAGCTCTGTCCCGATCCCGAGGCTTCGGGAATCCCGACTCCCAAATCATCTATCTTACCTAAAACACAAAAAAAGATAATGCATGCACGGTGCTAAAAAAGCAAAGATACTTCTTTTGTTCTTATTCCGATCTTATTCTAAATCCCGACCCGACCCTAAATCGGGATCGGGACACAGTTCTGATTGCTACAATGCTCGTTAAAATTATACGCCACCGCTTGATTTTCTACTGTTCGGCATTCTCTCGGCGATTTCCTTGTGAATACGTGACAAGATACTCATTCGGAGAATTTTCTGTGGATTTTCCACTGGTTGTGAAAATTGATTGGTCGAAAAATGGGCCCATTACTGATTCAGTGGACGCCAGATCAACTGTATCACCAGGAAAGGGGAGGGGAAGGACAACTGGTTCGATTAATTGAGCAAAGTAGGCTGTCAAGTAGGCTTACCTCTTTGAACCAAACCATACGCTGATGTTCCCTATGTTGGTGATGCGTTTTCCCACGTAGAACAGCCTCCGAACGTAGGCTGAGCCGATGTCTGCAGAGAAGAAGTTTGTTATTGGTCAACAGCGTTTGGACTCACCGAAGGCGATCGTGGAGATGGCAAGCCCGACGCAGATGTAGGACAGCACTATGGGAAGATATACATCGCTGGAATAGCATTTTTAGGAGTGTTCATGCGCCTCGTCGATTGGATTCAACTTCTTAGAAGCACCAGATCCCCGTTCCCTTTGAAGCAACTCACTTGTCAGGAATCAACTCTCCGTATTCGATAGCGGTGAAGCAGAGGAAAGCAAAGTAGATGCCATTAAAGAAGTCGAATTTCCCCTTCAGGTACGGTATGAACAGGGCTCCCAGTAGCTGGAACAGTGCTTATAACAAAGAACTCACGGAGAAGGCTCACCAAGTAGGACCAAACCATGACACAGAGCGTCGACGCGGAGATCGTCGGCTCCATCTCCAGGTCGTTCTGCTTGGATCCGGTCACCTTCCTCCTGAGCATGATCTCCAGCCTCTGCAGGTACCTTCCGAAGTTGGTGAAGATGATGACGGTGATGGGGATGCCCAGGAACCCGTAGAGCACCGTAAAGATCCTCCCGTTGATGGACTCGGGCTCGATCTTGCCGTACCCTAAACGACCTCATTGCTCGTGGTCCACATGTTCAAGACGTCCGCTCCCAAGGGGGCGTTCCGTCACTGTGAAAACATTAGTCTCGCCGCTAAACGCACCGAGAGTGGTGAGGATTCCGAAGCTGTAGAGAGCCGCCGTCTTCAGGCTCCAAGACACTTCTTGGAAAGAGATTTCGCGTTCTGGGACGCATTCGGCGGCTAGACGAGATGCAAGGAGAATGTGGTCCCCATTTGGGTAGCTGAAAGGAGGTATATGAGGGAGGGTTATCCCTGTCAGAGGGAGAGACGTAGAAAAGCTTTGGAACGACTTCCAGGACTTCTAGAAGAGGATAGATTCCCAAAAGACTCACTTTGTAAGTAGTCTCTGGATGCAGAGCTGTGTCTGGTAGGTCTGGTTGTGCCTCCGAACTGCTTCTCCGCGGTTCTCGAGGTGCAGGAAGACGAACGCTCCGATGAAGACGTAGACGAGCAGGAAGACGACGCAGATGCAGTTGACACCGATCGTCTTTCGGTTGTGGAAGTAGAACTAAAGAAGGTCGTTATCTCGGGCAAGGATCGGACTATGATTTATGAGGCATGTTTCTTTTGATATCAAAGTTGGTTTTTGGGAAACAAGTGACATCACGAGACGTCAAAGTTGACTTTGATGGCCCTTAAGAGGCTGGAAAACGCCAAGAAGACCGCACAAGATCTGTTAGAAGGATCTTGACACGTGGAAGACAAGGTCACCAAAATGACCGACTAATCAGGCCAGCAAGCTGTCTGCTCCGTCTCCTGCAGCGATAACCCTGATCTGTCACATAAAACTGGTCCGTTCACAAAATCTTTCAAAGGTCGAATGCTTATCTTGACCCTAGAGATACATACGGTTCCTTCCATCTTAGGTCCCCTTCATCCCCACCATATCGGCCTTCCAGATTCTCCTCCATCTTCCTGCGAGAAGATGAGCTGTTGCACTTCCCGAAACCACGTCCTAATCTCCCTCCCATCTGCGAAGACGTTCTTCGCTCGTCAATCTCACGGATCCGCTTATGAAGAAGCGCAAAGGAGCAGCGCCTAGTTGCTTGCGATGATCGATAGTCAGCAAAAACCAAAGGTCCTCATGTACTTTTCAACGGCGCCTGGCGGACAATTTCGGACAAAAAACAGGCGGCAAGACGGCGTTGAGACGGAAGTCATAAATTATGCGAAAAAGGCTCCTAGGACCCTGTGTTTATAAACACTTGGGAGGCTCGAGAGGAAAGTGTTTACGGAAGCGCTGTTTATACTTTGGAATCCATTCATGTCCAAGTGTCCTTCGTCATCCTAAGCGCGGTCAAAAAAGCACTGTTTTGCTGGTTCAGAGGAGGAGAGACAAAATTCTAGTGTGTGGCAGAATATCTGCCGTTTAGCATGCGGGAAAGATCCTTTGCTTGTTAGGAAGAGGTCAAGTTAAAACTGTACCTAGCTGAAAGTAGCATATTTGCTCAAGATAACTTTGTTTGGACTTGTTCTGAGAACCACAACGAAATGCCTTCAATTGTATTTTCAAAAACAGCGTAACCTCCAGAGAAGGCCGAGCAACATTCAGCAAAGAGAAGATCCTACTACAGAAGTCCCTACTTTTTACATTATTTACCAACTGAACCTCACCCTGAGCCTGACAAAACCATATTGACCGGGCCTTACTTGGCTTGGCCTAAGAATTTCTAATAGGAAGTTTTCTCAAGTGTCGATGCATTTGTGCAAAATCTTCCCTGACTTAGGACCACATAGCGAAAGTGGTCGACAGCGGAGACCTTGTTGGATATCGGCGACGGTCTTCTTATTAGTTTTGTGAGATGTAAAAACTCTGAGAAGCGAGGGGAAAGTTGACATTTTCAAGGCGAAAAAATGAAAACGATTTCTTGTTTCCTGCCCCTCATTTCTAGTTTTACACACTTGAATCCCGACGCTGGCCCTAAATCGTCTTCTACTGTATCCATCCTAAGTTGCTTCCTTTGAACCTTGCCCTACTATCTTCCTAGGTTGGTTTCTTCATCGTCCTATAAAAAAATAAGCAGAATATAAAATCGTTTTGGGACCAAAGGGCCTCTGAACCTCTGTCCAAAAGGTTTGACTACCTTCATCTACCTAGAACGTGTTATCCTGGTAACTTAGAATCGAGGCGAGGTCTTCGCCCTTCGGACTCCAGTCAGCGATTCGCTGGCAACCCTAGACTAGATAGAGACAGCTAACCCAGCGCCTTCTTGTTTGTCTCTCGAATCGTCACATCAGTCAGATTAAGAATGCTGGAGAGGAACTTACGCTGTGCGCGGCGAGACAGCAGAACCACATGTCGACCATCGGCCAACGACAAACAACGAAATGCGCGGAATCTGAAAGATCACAAGCGGAGCAGATTGCGTGACGTTCCGCGGCGTCCGGCGCACGAATTAGGCGAGGGCCGCTTTCCGGCGGAGACGCGCCCTCGGCCCGCCCTATTTTTATAAATCACTTCCTGGGAGTTCTAATTGGCCGCGAAAACATTCGCGACGCGCCTGATTCACTCAAGAGCCCGAGAGGGAGCCACGGGGCAATTAAGGCGATCGCACGTAAACGGGGCGATAGGCGCTCCCGGAGGAGCGAGGAAGGACACCTCGATGGGGATAGGCCGGAACAAAGCCGGACAGCGTGATGGAGTGGCCGTGCAGCGCAATTTGTGCACACTTCTGATCGGAAAGTTCCTCGTGTGACGTCGGCAGGCCATGTTTGTGTTCTCGTTTCCCTATCGGGACAAATGTGGCTTCCGGGAAGGGTGTCGAGCTAAGGCGTTCCTTTTATATTACCCTGGGGACGCGGGGTGTGAAGGTGAAGGCGAGATTTGGAAGAGGTCAAGTTTTGGGGCGGAGAGTGGGGTACATCTTGAAGGAGCTGGGCTAGCTGTTCCTGTCTTAGAGTATGGAAGAGGGAAGCTCTTGGAGATGGGGATGGTTGGGCGAAGGACAAATGAGAGAGCCTGGCAGATGTAGATAAGGGAGATAAGAGCTGGCAAATGGGAATGGAGATGCCACCTAGGGTGAAAGACAACAAGGAAGTGCCTAAACTCCGTTGATCTGTTGAGCGTATGCTAGCCAGGTCCAGAACGCTATAGGCTAACCCTTTTCAAGCCAGGTTCTGCTATGTTGACACTACAGGACTAACCCTCAACCCCCTATCAGGTTGAGATTACATTTGCCACTATTCCTTTTTTTCTTTCTACGAACTTTTGCGATCCTCCGGATTCCGGACGTTCGTAGTTCCGCATGTCCCATTTACTCCTCGCACATACAAATATGTTTACGCCAACGAGGAACACGACACCCTCGAGGAGGCGAGACGAATCTACATAGTGTTGGTACAGAGTTTGGAGGGACATGGCCACAATCTGCAATTCAGCTCACAAGCAATGAGTTTACATCGCGCCTTGGCTGTAAAGACTCCCTCAGCTTTGTAATCATATATCCAGTAAATGTGAAGATGCAGGAACTAGAGATTTGGGTGATCGGAACGTTAGAAGTAAAAGAGTGGAGAAATCAAAGGAGAGCTCAGATCAAATAATTGATGATCTGGTTGACATAGACGATCTTCTTCATTAAAACAGGCGGTCGTCGATCGCCCGACGTCAAGCTCTCTTAATCCAGCAGCTCTGAGTTGAACTCTCAATGTCAGATTTTTATGGTAGTAAGGAAGTAAGATTCGTGGAACGTTGAACGGAGAAGTTGAAAAGTGGAGAAGTCAAAGGAGAGCTCAAACTGACTATCACAGCTACAGATCATAAACCGGGTCAAATAGTCGATGATCTAGTTGAGATTGCCGATCTGCTTAATCAAAACATGTTCCTTGCCGCCCGACGTCAAGCAGCCAAGGATCCCCGAGTTGAACTCTCAATAGCATTTTAATATTAACAGATCTCAATAGTTCAGAGCCATCCGTCTTCAGTAGATGGCCGATGACCTTAGAAGTCCTCGGCGTGACTTCTCCTATCATTGCCCGGCTGCCCTCAACTTGGCAGCCACTTCTTCAAAGGCGATAGCTCCCAGGACTTTAGTGCCCCCTTTGATTTATGGCCCGTCGAGTCAGGGACGTCGAAACAAACGCGCATTTCGCGGACTACAGAATACGTGAGCCGAGCGGGCTGAGCTAAATCGGGCCTCACGGTTTCGGCTCGGCGCACAAAAAGGACCAAAAAAGCGCTCCGCACTCGGCGGCAACGCTTGGAAGTGGCCGGAGAAGAAGTTTGCAATTAGGATTGACGTCGATTGGAGAATTGGGAATTTGAGGATCGGGTGAAGAATACGTGGTAATCAGGGATCTTTGTCGAACTTATTCGATTCTTCCAAGAACCCGGGAAACATCGCAATCTAATAGTGAAAACATGTGAGTGAAGCGGTGCTGACGAGCTGCGAAGTTGCTGCTCTTTAACCCTGCGGGCAGCGATCACTGGCCAAGCCTCCAAGGGGATTCTTGCCGAAGAGAACCTCCTTTCGTGGTCTTTGTTCCAGTGGATTGAGATCAGAGCGCGAAATGACACAGAAGTAGTAGAAATTAGGAACGGATACAAATTCGACATGATATTACGACTATTACGAAAAAAAAAACCCCGCAACAATATCTTCCCGATGTGGACACTGATGCCAAGTCGAATAGACTCTTGAACCATGTGGAGTCAAATGTATCGAATATTCCATATTTGGTCGAGTTTTTAAGTCGTTAAACCAACGTTATTTAGCCAGTGAACCCTCAAGTGCCGGGAATTCTCACAAGGAAGACTACTGTTCTTCTGAGAAGACCAAACACCTTCTTCTCGTTAAGGTGGAGTAGAGAACCTCCACAGGTCTTGAACGGAAACAAAGACCAAAATGAGTCAGTGATGGGTACGATTCGAACAATACGACCTCGAGCCCATCTACTCTCGGGGAAACGGTCCCGCTTTAGAAACAAGGCTGGATCAGATTGGGTTTCATTACCACTGAATTTCTTCAATTTGTGAGCAAAAAGAAGGGAAATGGCGGTGACTAGTAGATATCTCGATCTCGTCTAAATTTTCAGCCAGTGGCTTAAGCTCACAAAAAAGATCATACGTCCACTGGAGCTAAAGGCCAAAGAGTGTTCCAAAAATAGAAAAGGGTCTTCAAGTGGGATATATTGTTGACTGTTCTTTGTTGATTTCGAGTGAGCTTCCTAAAATTATAGGTTGATTGATGTGTTTACAAACTTCGGGCGTAATCTCTGGACACCGTTCCAAAATTCCTTGACTCCAATCCTCATATGATTCACAGTTTTTCTCAGAATAGCATCCTAACATACAACCATGCCTAGTAGCACCAAACAGAGGAAAATCACAAGAATAAAAGGTCTTAGATAGGTCGGAACGGGCCTACGAGTCAACCCAGTGGTTCTTTGGAGCCAGAAGGAGGCCAAAGCACAGATCCTGCCAATATTTCTCAATCACAAGACCAGTGCCACGCGCAGAGCAGAATTTGTCACTTATATTACTCTGCTGGGCATATGTTATGTATTGGTGTTGACGTCTATCGGGAAACCTATCGGGCTGTTTTCGCGAAAGACTCCACGCCCTTCCTTCTTTCTCACTTTTGCTCCTTTCATCCAATCATGCTGACTCGGGCGCAAAGATCGCCGAGAGCCTCCTACCTAAATTGAGCCTGATTTCGGAGAAGGAGGAAATAGTGTATCCCAAGCACAAAGAAAGACCCCCAAGTACTTGACTCGCTCTAGTGCTAATCGGAGATGGGCCGAAACCAATTAAGGGGACACGGTCGTTTGGGCATTCACGACCTCTTCACGGAAGTGGATTGAGTCTAGCGAAAGACTGGCTGGGAGCCAAATCTGTGCCCACGACACAATCTGATTAGCATAAAGGGAATTGGAGAGTCATCGTGTGTGGTCCAATCTCGTCTATTTTAACCATTATAATCGTCATTTTTAGGCGACATATCCTTACCCAAAGACCACCCGAAATCTTGGCTAAGATTTCTCGTCGTAGGACCATTTCGTAACATTATATTTCGGAGCCTACAATGGTTCTTAGGTTCATATTTGCGTTGGAAAATATAAAAATAAAATCTAAAAAAATAACATATTCCTATTTTAAGTGACCTTTAGTATTTCAATAAAAACGATAGGATGGATAATGATGCAAAGGTTCTTTCAACGTATAACCCTATCGGTGTTGCCAGTCACTGCTGGGATTGTCACCAGAGTTCGATGATCGGGCCGAATTCGTTGTAGGACCTGTCACAGGAAACTCCCAAAATGACTCCCAGAATTTTGAGAAAGTAAATAAAAAAAACCACTGCCTTTGTCTAAGAATTCGGCTTTACCAAATAGCACCGAATAGCCTCAGAGATTCCCACAGATCTTTAGAGGCTCCATAGTCCTGAAGAAGAAACACTTGGGAATCTGCTCCGCACTACAGAGCCAGAAGAAGCAAACACTCAGTATCAAATGACGGCACGAAAACAAAGCGCTACGATAACTTTATTTGGCTCTCTCACGCTCGGAGTGCAAACTGATTGCTTTCGGACGAGAGGGGCGGGCGCGCACTTCCTGCTGCCACACACGTCGGCAAGTGAGTGATGAGATATCGGTTTCCACTTTTCCGCTCTGTGCAGATATCGAGCTTAGATTAGGGTTGCAACAAATGGACGTGGGGCAAACGTGGTGGTTGTTTCCATGTGCTGGTCCAAAGTCCGAAACGATGAAGTACATGGTGGAAGGTGCGTACATGTGCTTTAGGTTGAAGGGCATCCCATTCTTCCTTCCGCCACAGGAGTCAGACTCCTCGACAAAAGAACATGAGTGGCTATGAAAGTCAAAAAGGTCATCGAAGCAGCTAGAAGACGGAAATGGACGTCCACTAGGAAACTGTCAAAAGGAGACACGGACAGAAAAAAATGGTCAGCGAAGATATCGAAATGGCAGCCGCCGAATAAACGCCCACAAGGAAGACCAAAGGCTACGGATCTTAGGATCTCCAGCGGCAGGTCTGGACCAAAGGTTCAATGAAGGCGAATCCAAGGCCTGTGTTTGTGTTTTATCCATGACGTGAGACAAAGCGATGATGTCACAGAAGGATGATATAAACACCGGGAAGCAGTATCAGCGAGATGTCATGGCAAATTCCAAAATTGCTGATTCCAGGTGAATTATGTAGCATGTTTTGACGAAGCGATGAACAAGGAGCAAACGTGGTGGTGACGAATCTCATTCAGCAACGGTCGACTGTTGGGGTAAACCCAACCCACTCAAAAGAGGCTTTCTGCATTGTCGAGGTAGGTGGCCCAACCTCCAGCATCTTACGAGCAGTGCCGAATTTTACCAATTCGAAGGGTCAAGGACATCTCACAGAGAGGAGCTTCTTGTTCTGGGTCTGCAGGCACAGGGAAATGGAATGGAATCCAAGTCGCAGCATCTACACCGCAGTTTCCGATCTTGTGCGGTTCTTATCGCTGTTATAAGTAACGTTGACATGATTGTTGCTACTGTGTAGTGTTTCCAGGACGGTGATTTCAAATTTTTGCTATTTAACTGTCCTATACATGCGCTTCCTTTGTTAAGCTCCAGTAGATTCGATCAGTTTTATAGAGAGGAAACCGGACTCTTATTACTCATGATTCACGAAGCTCGGAAGGGGTGGAGATGGAGGGTAGTGGCGGAAGGCGTGCCTAACCGCTCCATAGCTGTAGGGTCGGTAGAGGGGTTGAAAGGTGTTGATCAAGTACTTCCGCATTGCCACCTGGAAACGGTCTTTCTGTCCATCGAGATACAAAAGAGTTCAAACCTGAGGGTTGGCCGTGCTGGCGTCGATGGGACGTCGACTTGTGGTGGGCTGAAGTGTGGTTCTTCTCATAGGGAGAGGATCTGCAGATGGCGCGGGAGTCCAGGTCATGGGGCTACTCCAAACGTAGAAGACGACACCGTTCTCCTTGGTGCCTTTGTGGGACTCATAGTCGTCTTTGTTCGTGGTGAAGAAGTCTATAAATGCCCGTACATAGTGTTGGATTAGATCATATTGCTCAAGGTCCCGCAACGATCTGCGAACAGTGTCCACAGCGATCATGGGTATCTGATAACATTTTAGAGCCTTAAGGAGTTCTACGACGATAAGCATACGGTAGGACTGACCGGTGACGGTGGCGTTGTGGCTCTTGCTGTAGACCGGGACGTCCGCCCCACAGTATCCCTTCGTGGGCGCGACCTTGATGAGAGGCCCAGCATAGGTCCAGAGCGGGGAGTCGAACTGGAGCAGAATCTGTTTCCCGGTGCTACCGTAGTACTCGTGGATGGTGACAAGCTCGGGACAGTACTGCGCGATTCTCCGGTCGATGACGTAGTCGTTGGCGGAGATCACCCGGCCTACTTCTCCTGAAGGAGAGATCTCGTAGGACGACGTGGGTAGTCCGCCTACCGTCGAGCTGGTATCCCCGGTACTTGTAGACCTTGGACAACGTCCTTGTTTTGTAGTGGTAGGCATACTCGGACGTCTTCTTGTTGTAGACGCGGTAGAGGGGCCGCAGGTCCGCTAGGAGGTAGTACCTTATGAACTCCTGGAAACGGTCTTTGAAGGAGGCAGAAGAGTACAAACCGGGTTCGGAGTTGTAGTCGTTGTTGTGGTGGTCGTGGTCGTGGATGTCGTGGTGGGAGTTGTGGTCGTTGTCGTTGTTGTTGTCGATGTTGTTGTTGTTGGTGTCGTTGTTGTAGTGGTGGTAGTTGTCGTGGTGGGAGGACTTGTTGTAGTGGTGGCCGTGGTGGTCGTTGTCGTCGTGGTAGAAGTGGTGGTTGTCGTGGTGGGAGTTGTTGTTGTTGTCGTGCTGGTGGATGTCGTGGTAGGAGTACTAGTTGTGGTAGAAGTAGTGGTCGTAGTGGGAGTAGTAGTCGTTGTCGTCGTGGTGGTGGTTGTCGTTGATGTCGTGATGGGAGTACTTGTAGTGGTGGTGGTGGTAGTGGTCGTTGTTGTGGTCGGAGTGGTTGCCGATGCCGTGGTCACCTTCGTTAGTTCTGAAAGAAGAGTAATACATGCCCAAAAAACTCCTTTAAAGTTACTCTTTGGTGAAGTGGTAACGAAATCAGTGGCATTGGCTGCTTCAGTTTCATTTTCCTGTGGAGTGACGTCCGTGGCTACACTGTCGAGGGCGACGTTGGCAGCAGCCAACGAGAAGAGGAAGACGATCGACCAGTAGGACGACCACATGGTGATGATACTTTTCTCTTCCCGGGAGCCTTCTTTTCTAAGCGAATCGACGCGTCGGCGTGGCCGCTCCCGCCGAATCCTAAACAGCGTTTAGGGACGTCCCTTTGTATGGCATCCTATTGTGACGACATGACAAGATCGGGCTAAAGCAGTGGGCTCCAGAGATCCTTCCTGACTAGCACTTGACAACACCAAGCTGCGGAGATCGCGGAAGGACGGTACCCTAAGGTTCCCTTGTTAGCGTAGTAGCATTTATCTTGATTCAAATGATCAAAAAACATATAGCACAGTGCTTAACCCCAAATGTAATATTGCAACCCCTGGTCTATGCCCACGCCCTTCTTGTACCAACTGTTATTTTTTCTAACATCGTTATACTCAGTGACGTTCGTCGTGTAGAAATGATCTGAAAGGAGTTCTATCAGATAGCTGCATGCCAGAGGTGTGCACAAATACAAGGGGCTAAATATAAGCTCCTTAAAAATAGGCGTTGGGCGGTAACTCTGAAGGGGGGGGGACCTACCTCTCCATGGCATTGCGCTGACAATCAGATAGAGCGCCGTGTTCGCTCCGCAGTAGCCCTTGGTTCTCGAAGCCATCATGAAATTTCCCTTGTTTGTCCATCCCTTGGCGGAGTTGTAATTGACAAGGGCTTGATGCCTAGCAGGTGTTTGGAGATCGTAGACGAGGACAAGATCCGGACAAACGCGGTCGATTTGTGCCTTGTTCTCTTTGTAGGCGTAGTAGTATGGGAGCACCTTGCCCATGTTTTCTGAAATCTGGATTGTGGGGCGTTGTAGGTCAATGACCTACGCTCTCTTCTGTATCCCCACTGCTGGGTGTACAAGTTGAATATCCTTGTAGAGTGCTGATAGACGTGTTTGATCGTAATACCATTGTACGCTCGTAGGAGTGGCTTCAAGTGTACGTAGATGTACTTTTGCAGTTGAGCCTGGAAACAGTCTTTCTGCTTTACAGAAGGATACGCACCTGTCGGCTGATGGTTGTGGTGCGGGGCTTGGTCGTGGTGGTCGTGGGTTTTGGTGTGGTTCTTGTCGTCTTAGGTGTCGTCCTCGTTGTGGTCGTTTTTCTCGTGGTGGTAGTCTTCGTCGTGGTACTGGTAGTTGTCGTCTTCGTGGTTGTTGTGGGCTTCGGGGTTGTTGTAGTCGTGGTCGTCGTCACGGGATTAGGGTTTACCCAGGCGTAGAATGCGCGTCCGAGAAAGCCTTGTTCTTTTCCCAAAGCATACGTGCCAATTGTTTCTGAGAAGTAGATGATAGATGAGAACTGATCGAGAGGCGCACGCACTTTTTCCGTGGTAGTCCACCGTTTTATTCACTGAAGAGTGCGCTCCACAGTGGCTGTCCGTGTATGAGTCCCCGACTATCATTTTGGGTCCACCGTCGCTGTGCTCGATGCGGAGTTTGGGACAGAAACGGCGGATGTTCTCCCTCTGCGCCACGTAGCTCTCGTAGGGAAGCACCAAGCCCATGTCTCCTGAATGAAGAACCCTCGTGGGATAGCGCTTATATAGTCGGTGCAAAACTATTTTCCCGTGCTCCTGCGCGGAAGAAAAGTGACTACTAAAGCTGTACCGCTCTACCTGCCCCTTCTTTTTTCAGTTAAAGCAAGATAGCTCGAGATTTAAGAGGTTTTTCGCAAAGCTGCTGCAACAGAGTTGTAGAGCAGGTGTTGGCGAACAGTGAACCGAGCAGCAAGATGCCGAGAACAGCAACGCATTTTACAGCGCGGCACGTTCTGTTCGCCAACGTCTCCTCTACAATTCTGTTAGAGCAGTTTTCCGAAAAACGTCTTCAATCTCAAGTTATCTTGCTTTTGTTGCAAAAAGTGGAAGGTAGAGCGTTCTTTTAGTAGTCATCTTTTCTTCCGCGCAGGAGCACGAGAAGAATAGTTTTGCACCGACTACACTTGACCCACCGTCCAGTTCGTATCCCTGCGATATGTACTTTTCCATCAGAATGTCTCCGTCGTAGTGGTGGGCATGCTGGCGTGTCTTCTTGTTGAACACTTGGTAGAGGGGCTTTAAGTGGGACATGATGTAGCTTTTGACATCCTCCTAAAAGCGGTCTTTAAGGGTGAGAGGAAACTCCTAACCTCGCTGGGGGTCGTGGTAGTAACTGGCGCCGTGGTTGTCGTAGGTGCAGGGGTGCTTCTCATCACGGGGTTAGGGTTGCTCCATACGTAGAACTCATATTCTCCAGTCGTAGTTCTGTTGGCGATCGTGAAGGAGTCATACTCGTCTTTGTCCGTGGTGAGGAGACCTGGAAGGACGTGCGTAGAGCTCCGGGTTACGTGAAAAAAGGGCTATTGGTAAAAACATCCCAATGTGAAAAGATGCAGCTAATGTTCTGCAAAAGGAGTAGCCCTTCATTCGTATTCGTCACGTTTGAGGCCCATTTCCCTCTGAGAAACGTGAGACAATCATATTTTGCACGCTCATAGCGACCTAGCTAACAAAAAAAAAAGGCCGCGCACCAAATTACAGTCGTTTTGTCCTATGGAATGTTTTTACATACAATTGAAAGAAGTCCCTCTCAATGCCCATGCCAGGGGAGAGAGGAGACGGAATCCAAATCCGACTCCGAATCACCCAAAGTGCTGAGAAGCTCTCTTTACAACTTTTGTTTTGGACTTTTTCACCAACAACCGAGCTCCGCGAATGGTGTAGCTTGAGGAAGACTTACGAATTCCTAGTTCCACATTAAATCTGTAGTAAACGGGTGTGTCCGCGCCACAGATGCTCCCATTACGTGCGACGGTCATCATGACTTGGACCTGGGCACGATGTTCGTTGAAGGCATAGTAGGGAAAATAGTCGACACCGGGACACACACGGTTAATGTTCTCCTTCTGCGCCTCGTAGCTCTCGGAGGGAAGTATCATTCCCAGGTCTCCTGAATCAGCTGTCTTACGGGGTGACCTCCGTGCTCCACCTACTTTCCAGGACGTAGCCCGCCGGCACGTAGTCAGCTAACAGTATGTTTCCAACGTGGTGGTAGGCATACTTGGACGTGTTCTTATTGTAGAATCGGTAGAGCGGCATCAGATGTGCACGGATGTAGTTTTTAACCTCCTCCTAGAATCGGTCTGTTGGTTTTTAGGGAGATTTGAGTTTGCGTACCTCGCTGAGGGGCGTGGGGGTGGTGGTCGTCGGTTCTGCTGTCGTGGTCTCCACTTCGTCACGCCAGAACTTGCAAATGAACCCTTCATAGCCCTCAAAGGCAGATAGCGGTTCTGTAGGGGAGGTACAATTAGAGCCGAAGCAGAAGTGTCCTTGGTCATAAGTGTACCACATGCTTTCGTTCAGGAACTTCTTGTGCAACATCTCCGTGTAGGGACCGTCCGGGACGTTGGCCAGCCTGAGGTTGACACCGTCCGCCTCGCCGCCCATCACATGCTTGAGGTACTTCTTACAGTAGTCCTCCATGATCGAACGATACTCCGCTCCTGCGGCATCCTGCTCGGCAATGTAGAATCCTAGGCTGGGCAACACGACGTAGCAGGCGTTCTCGTATTCGTAACCGTTGGAGCAAAAGGGGAGTGTGGCGTTGATATGGAGTGGCGTCGCTGGCGTAGGCAGCGGACCGTCGTCCTCGGGAGCCGCCTCCTCTTCGAGGAAGGTGTAGTTGCAGATGAAGCCATACTGCTCTTTGCAAACCTCGCCAATGCAAAAGCTGCTGTCTCCTTCTGCCACCTCCCCGAGGGTGTACTTCATATCCTTCTTCAAAAGCCCATTCTCGAACAGTTTGTACTCCACGCGGTCGTCCAGAGTGGCCAGTCTTGCATTATAAAACATCAGCCTTCCTGTTAAATCAAAAGCCCGATCGGAGAGGTATTTTGTACAGCTCGTTGTCATCTGCTCGCGATAGGAATCGGAGTCGAGGTTAATGTTCCAGCGGGAGTCGGAGTTGAGCAACACGTAGTAGCAGGAGTTGTTGACCAGGTATCCGCCTTCGCATAATTGCTCCATCGTGGGTTCTGCAAAGAGAGATACTCGACAAACCGAACAGTGCTGAATCATACCCTCTGGATCCTCGAGAGTAGCTGTAACTACATCCTCATCCTCATACTCCTCGCCGCTACCCTCCTCTGGGGGCGTGCTTGTTTCGGGCGTCCCTTCATAGTACTTGCAAATGAAGCCGAAGTCCTCAGCATCCGTGGAGCACTCATAGCACGCGTTATCTGGATACGCATTATACTTTTTCCCTTTCTGCAGAAATCCATTCTTGTAGAGCGCGTCGGTAACATTGTCCTTGCTAAGAGCTAGCCTGTAAGTGACATAGTCCACGGGTCCTCCCATCCGCTCCTTGGACAGCTTGTCAAGCTGTTTTTCACAAACTGCTCCCATCTCGATATATTTGAGATCAAACTGGGTCATGATTCCGTAGTCATCGTTCAGGAACACGTAGTAGCATGCGCCGTTGTGCATGAATCCGCCGCTTTTGCAGATATCCAATATCGTCTCTTCTGAAATCAGGGTAAGACCTCCATGGTGTGCCTTAGGCGTACCTCCTCGCGGCGTTCTCGGGCCATTCTCGGAGTTGACGTTGGCAGCAGCCAAGGAGAAGAAGAAGGCGATCTGCCAGAAGGTCGACCACATGGTGATGATGATGGGAGCGTCTTGGGCGCCTTCTTTTGTAAGCGAATCTGCGCGTCGGCGTGGCCGCTCCCGTAGAATCTTAAGTAGCGTTTAGGGCCATTCCTTTGTAAGACCCTCCGTAAGAAAACGCGGATTTCGGTGTGTCCCATTGTGATCTTTGCAATGCGCACATTAATTCTTTCCTTGCAGAGAATCTGACGCGAGAAGGCGAAGGAATTCTGTTTCGTATTGTTTTGTGTTCGCCAGAAATGGAAAACCACAAGCAAGCAGATCTCACAAAGCACAATCTTGTACCCGAAAAGAGAACAATTATGGAGAGAAACTTGCGCCTAGAACAGCCTGTCATTAGCGAAGCTCATGGATTACGTATTTTGATATTCTATCCTAAGAGTTCCTGGGGCTGTTTGAGGAGAAATGTGCGCCTAGAACATGTCGTTAGCAGAGTTGTTACACCTATGTATATACCGTAGTTCATTTTGACAGTACCTCAGATTTGAGAGGCTGGGCAGCATGGGCAGTTTTGGCGCAGATTTAGGCACGAAAGAGCTTCAGCTGCATCCCTCGCGAACCTCTTTGCACTGCCGCATATCCATCCAACTCCCACCCGTTTCAAGACCCCAGCAAACCTTTTAGCGGCTTTGGGTACCTTAGGGACTAGAAACAGGTAAGAGCGAAACTTTTTGGAGTCGAGCAAAGCAGGGCGACTTGGGGAACGCGCCAAGCGCGCTTAGCGCAGGTTCCATCCCCCCGAGAACCTCTTAGCGAATCCAACCTCCCCATCTTTTGGGCTTCGGCGAACCTCTTAACACCCGCATTAGATTGCGCCCAGAATATGTCATTAACAGAGCTGTTACACCTATATACCTGCTTTTTCTGACAGTAGTTTAGATTTGAAAGGCGCACGTAGCACGTATTATGCTAACTTTCCTTCTATCAAAGAGTTTCTGATCTATTTCTTCCTGTGCCATCATACACGAAGCACATCGAAACATATATGCATTTTTGCCGAGTTTCGGCTCCCACTAGCTGAATCTCACATAGCCCTAATTCCAACCACCTTTTAAACCTGTTTCTTTGTTCTCTGATTTATCAAACGTTCCTAATCTCATCATTGAGTCGCAAGCCCTTGTGGATTGCCGTGACCTAGATGGCAAGGCAATTTTGATGAACAGGGAGCTTATTGCGCATTGTGCCGGACAATAGTACAAGAAGGCGGGAAGGACAGCGCTTCCATGTGATTCCGGTACAATTCTTCTAGATCTTAAATCTCGCACGTTCAAAGTTCCGTCGTAGCAACGCACAGTAACGTAACGATACTCTTCACTTCATGGGATATCGAGTTTATTTGACTGTATTTATGGTACACCGTCTACATATCAACAGAGAGCTCAACTCCAGATGTAGAAGACGATGCCGTAATCCTTGCCGATGGGCATCTTGTAGCGGTAGTCCTTGGTTCTTACATTTGTGTACTCCCTCCTGTCAGTCGTGTAGAACGCGTCTAGAAGGATTTTTTGAGATTAAAAGTGTGCTGGGAGACCTACTGTTCGCTAAAGTGGCGTCGACACGGTAAACTGGAGCGTTCGCCCCACAGTACCCTCTCTTGGTCGCTGCCTTCATGAGAGGGACGCTGCCTATCATCCAAGTGGAATCGAGGACTTGGTTCCCTTCCCAGTTGTGCTCGTAGATGGTGATCAGATCTGGGCAGAGACGGTCTATCTTTGTTCTGTACGCGTCGTAGGCCTCGTAGGAGAGCACTTTCCCCATTTCACCTTGAATTAGCATATTCCACAGCTCTGCTGGATTGGGACTCACCCTGCCTGTCATATCCACGGTTGAGGTCCCAGTTTAATTCGTTCCAGTTATGGTGGTAGGAGTGCTTGACCTCACGTCGATTGTAGGCTCGGTAGAGAGGTTGGACGTTGTTCACGATACACTGTTGGATTTCCACCTGGAAACTCGTCTTTATACTCATGAGCAGAGATGTCATTTCAGAAACTTTCGGGTAACCCGACTCGTGACACGAAGAAAATTTCGGGTGACCCGCTGAGAGCTCTGCTCATGAGTGGGTGCATACCTCTGGATTGGGTGTGGTGTTTCTTACGCGTGCGTAGGGGTTCCTCCAAACGTAGAAGGCGACACCCTTGTCCAAAACAGCTTTGTGGGAGGCATATTCGTCCTCGTCCGTGGTATAGAAATCTAGAAGAGGCTGTTCATCGTGTCGCACAAGAGCCAATATCGTCCTCTAAGAACGGGACTTACCAGTCCCTGTATCAGCGCCTTCCTTGTGGTATACTGGTATGTCCGCACCGCAGTAGCCCTTTATAGGCGCGACCTTCATGAGCGGTCCCGTGTAGTTGGAGTAGAACGGCAAACTACTGGCGTGCAGGCGTAATAACTGAACTCCGTGCCTTTCATGCTCGTAGATGGTGATGAGCTCGGGACACAGTCGATCGATATTCTCCTTGTCTTCTTTATAGCTCTTGTAGGGAATCACCCTCCCTAGGTCTCCTGAATCAGACGATCTTCTAGGATAGTACCGGTTCGTCACCTACCGTCCTCGAAGAATCCTCGTGATATAGCACTTCTGAACGCCTTTCTGTCGTGGTAATAGGCATACACAGACGTTTTCCTATTGTAGCTTCGGAAGAAGGCCTTTAGTTTCGAGGATACGGAGCTTTTGAAATAGTGCTGGAAACGGTGTTTTAGAGATAAAGGAAGCCGCAAACCTCGCTGGGGGTTGTTGTTGATGTTGTTGTGGTTTCAGAGGTGGTGTTTATTGTAGTCGTAGTAGTCTCCTCCTCCATGTCTCCCATTTGGAAGAACTTGCACACGAACCCGTAGTGCCCTCCTCGAGGAGGGCAACCAAAGCCGAAACAGTGGTCACCATTTCCGAAAGTGTACTTCTTGTGTGCCTTCAAGAGCCCTTCCTTCCTCAGCTCGTCAGGGAGACCCTCATCTTTGGAGGCTAGTGCAGCGAAAACATCTTCGTGTATATAAGCCACCGCGCTTCCCAACGCCTCCATGGACAACTTCTTCAGATGTTCTTCACAGATGTCCTTCATGATAAGTCGATAGTCGGCATCTCTGGCCTCGTTCTCCTCGACGTTGACTTTGTTCTCCGCGTTTAGAAGCACGACGTAACAAGCGTCTTCGTAAACATGACCGTTCTCGCAGAGCTTCTCCATTGTGGACTCTGAAATGAGAGCAGGACATCCGGAAGGGAGCAGAGCTTTAAAGTACCCGTTTGTTGCTCAGAGGTGCTTGTCGTGGTGGTGGTGACAATTGTAGTGGTAGTTGCATCTCCATCCCAGTCTTCTATCTTGAAATACCTACAGACGAAGCCGTAGTGCCCTCCTCGAGGGAGGCAGGCGTCCCCTCCGCAGTGGTCTTCCTTGGCAAAGGTATATTTCTTTTCAGCCTCCAACAGCCCTTTCTTGACCAGTTCGTCAAGAAGGTTATCGTCTTTGATGGCTAAAGAGGAGAAAATCTCTTCTTCTATGTAAGCTGTCCTGTTTCCGAGCATCTCTGTGGAAAGCTTCTCCAGATTAACATCACAAAGGTCTCTCATCCTAGGACGATAGTCAATTCCCCGAGCCTCGTATTTTGCCACGTTGATGCTGTTCTCCGCGTTGGGCAGCACGACGTAACAAGCGTCTTCGTGAACGTGACCATTCTTGCAGAGCTTCTCTAACGTGGATTCTAAAGGAGAGTGTTCCAGAGCAGAGAAGAACCTCCAAAAGAGAATACTGGTATGTACCTGGCTGCTCGGGAGCACTTGTCATAGTAGGAGCGACTTCTTCCTCCATGTTAAAGAACTTGCAGACGAATCCGTAGGGCTCATCTAGAGGGTCACAACCTAAGAGCGACTCCAGTTTCGGGCAATAGTCGCCACTTGCAAAAGTGTACATCTTTTGCGGCTTCAGAAGTCCTTTGTTTGTCAGCTCATCCGGAAGGCCTTCTTCGTCGGATGCCAGCGAGGAAGAGATATCTTCCTGTATATAAGCCATCCTGTTTCCCAACATCTCCGTGGACAACTTCTCGAGGTGATCGTCACAAATGTCCTTCATGCTGGGGCGATAGTTGAGACCTCGAGCCACGTACTCCTTGACGTTCATATTGTTATCCGCGTTGATTAGCGCGATATAACAGGCATTCTTGTGTACATAACCATTCTTACAAAGCTTATCTATCGTGGATTCTGAAAGAAGCACGAGACATAAGAAAAGGAAGTGTTAGTAGGTACCACCGGATCCACTACTGATGGATGTGACAATGATAGCAGCGAAGAAGAGCGCGATCGACCAGTAGGACGACCGCATGATGAGTGTGATTTTCTCGCCTTCGGACTTGCATTTTTGTAAGCGAATCGGCGCTTCAGCCCGCATCGAATCCTAAGTAGCATTTAAGGACGTTCTATTATGAGACGTTTCATTATCGTGGCTGCAATTCCCCCTTACGGAACGTTGTCTGCTAGCAAATAGAGAGAAAACCTTCATGAAAAGCCGTCTAGTGCAGTTTAATGCAGTGCAAGCAGAGCTGTCACTGACCCGAATCTTTCGACTCAACCCGAACATTAACCCGAAATTTTGGGTCGACTCGATGACAACCCTGACATAAGTGCAAGTAGGTAAAACCTAGTTTATGCTTTAAGCGACGCAAAAGCGGGTAGAAACCTGTAAAAACACCTGTAGAAGCGATCAAGCGTTTAATCTTTTGGGACATCCATCTTTAAAACAACAGGTTCTGGGTTGAGAGCAATCCGCTGCACAAGCAAAGAAGCTCGTATTCGTACCGAAACGTCCATTAAGAGAGGTACTCTATCGATGGCTATACATTAAGAATATCCAACATGGAAGTCTGAGCTTCATAAACTTCTCTCCGACGCTCGATGGGCTCGATAAGGGACTAACTTATGAGTGCACCACCCAGACTCGACTCACCAGCAACTAGACTGTAACGGGTCCTGCACCGACAGCGATCTTTGAATTGGGACAGTCAGCTACAGTCTAAATGTCCCGTCTACAGTCTACCTATGGGACTCACAGCTGCTAAGACTCATTGTCGGGCATTCATTCACTTGCAGCGTCTCTGTCTCGATCGGTGAGATGGCCCCGACGTGCTTCGTCCCCTCCATGCAAATTGTGCCGCAGTCCACCTCGGAGCTCAACCTGGTGTATTCGCCGACTCCTTCGGCAGCTTCTTCAATCTTATCTTTGGCAACGCATCCAAATTGCGTCTGGAATGGCAGCGAAATGGTCATGATCAAGCTGGATCCCGATGCGCAGCCAGAGAACAGCAATCCGTTCTTCTCCGAAGAATCCAGCACTACCTGTACTTCCATGGAGTCACCGTACAGCTGCGCCGCTCAGGAATGCGCGTCTCCTCCCATACGTGATGAACGTAAACGCGAATCTTCACCCGTGGTTCAGCCTCGTCGTGGCAAGGCTAGTCCGAGCTACGCTGCTGCGTTGCGCGCATTCGACGACATGTCCACATTCACCAAGGTGAGCCTCAGTTACATTTGACAGCCTTACTCAATCCATGTTCTTCAGGTTCCTCTCGGCGAGTTCGAAAGAAAAGCGCTCCACTCGCTTATCAAGCGGCTGCGCAATCGCCCGTCGATGTTCGACAACATTCGGCTTGCCCTGAACCAGCAGTCTTCACACACTCCTTGTGTTGTATTTCCCCGAACTCGCGATGGACGCATGCAGGTCAGTTCCTTGGCTAATAATCTATAGCTAAACAGTATGCGAACAGATTGGACTGCGTAAATGCCGCCCGGTAGAAGTCTACGTCAAACTCTTCCGCTTCCCGGAAAACGCTCTCGAAGACTTCTTCTGCGTCCAGGAATGCGAGTGGTCTGACCCCAACTCTAAAATGGTATGTTCTCATTTGCTTAATCTGATATATTACGCATCCATTTACAGGTTTGCGTAAACCCCTATCATTACGAGCGATATAGCGATGTCGGCTTGACGCCACCAGAAAGAAAACAACGCACTGAACCACCGCCACCTGTCCCACAACTCGTTGATCTTGAGAGTGCGGAGCACGACCCAGTCGAACAGAAACCGCTGCTGGAAGAGCGCTCCATAAAAAAGGAGAGTTCCCCAGTAGAATACTTCACCTGTGCTCCGGTGGATCCGCTGTTTCCATATCCTACAGGTTTGTATAGAATTACACTTGCATATAATACTGTAGAGTTACTTTCAGGCTCACAACTGATCGGTTACCCGAGTTTCCAATGTTTTGAGGCGGAAAATCAGAAGTTCGAGGACCCCGGCGAATATGGCATTCCGTACGACGCAGAGGCGATTACCGACTCTGCCATCGTGAGCCAGTATGGAGTCGTCGACTACCCGTATGAACCACCTGTGGACGACTATGACTACCTTCTTAGCACGATGTGGGATTTCGTGCAGCCTATATAGAACTTGTTATTTACCGTTTTTGAATGTATTTATCTGTATGTACATATTTAATCGAAACTAATAATATCTAATTGAGAGCTGGAGCAAGAAGTTCAGAAATAGTCGTTTACCCATGGACGAGTTTGAAGCCGAAGATCCGCTCTCTCCTCAACCGATCTAAGTAAAGCTATATTTATTTGTACATCACTCTTCCAGAAACTCGGAGAAGTGTAAATCACAGTTTATGGCTACCAAACGTAGCAGTTCATTGAGCAAGATGGCATTGACAAACACGAATCACAGGGATCACAAAAGAGGTGAGAAGCATTACAGCTTAAGGCAATCACGCACTTCCCGCGAGATGCTCGACGCTAATCGGGAAATCCCCCTCAAGACGCTCCCGTTGCTCGAAGTGCGCCGAGTCCTGTCACTCGCCCGGCGACGAGGAGGAGTAGGTTGCTCCGTCCTTGGATGCGGCGCAGATGAGGAGAAGCCGTCAGAGCCTGGAGTGGAATTGGCGAATGTTCTCAAGACGGACAAGTTCTTGAACATGGTGAAGCCTTCTTCGTGGAGATGGCTGCTGCACTTGAAGGACGTCGACGCAGCGTTCCATCCTCCACAGGGGCAGTAGAGGCGGCGATCTCCGTCGAAGTAGACCATCTTCCGACAAGCAATGCAGCGCCACTCCCTCTTCTCGCCGGTGCATCGGTCCGGGCAGACCATGCGGAGCTCAAAAGTCGTAGATGGCCGCGGATCGTCGCAGAAGGCGTCCACCATCCTCTTGACGTAGTTGTTGGTGTCCACGATGGCGGAGTTCAGCTCAGTGGTGGCGTAGTCCATAGTGCGGATGCGCTGAAAGGGACGATTCAGAAGGAGGGAATAACAGTAATCTTCACATCAGAAAAGCGTCCTGCTTTTGGGCACGAATATGCCTACTTCTGCTTTCTCAGATCCTCCCGCCTATCCAGCCAGAAGGGCCGAAAAAGCAACAGTCATCGAAGTAAACCCGGGACCATGTGAGCGTTGCAAGCAGCGCCGTGCCCATCCAAGGTTTTGCAGAAGCAGACACAAAAGGAGACAGACATGAACAAATCGAAGTCTAGACAAGACTCCTTGAGTTAAAACAACTTGCCTCGTAGACAATGTAAGCCGTCGGCGGCGCTCCACTGTTGTAGTAGACGAACTTGTAGGTAGACCCAGGCTCAAAATACTCTTCTTCTTCATCGATTTCGCAGAATTCCCCCTTAGAAGGAGAGAACTTGAAGATGAGTCCTTCGACCACGTCGCTGGTGATGTACTTCGAGTGCAGGAATGACTTGTTGAAGCACGTCTGGAGCTTCTCGTAGAGATTCAGTGGGGAGTTGAGATCGAACGCCATTATTTTTGTGGAGGACATGTCGTCGAAGGGCAAGGGAGAGCCTTCGATGGCGAGTTTGAGCACAGCGGTTCCTTTCAATGTGCTTCCTTTTACGAAGAACGACTTGTCAAGGATCTAAACAAGTGTTATGAACAAGGACAAGAACGTGCCTGCTTACCCTGTTATCACAGAAGAACATAATATCGTACTTCCCCCAGTTCTTCACTTGCTCCTCTGGGTCGAGCGGCTCCTGTTCTTCCGAAGTAAGGATCCAATCGAAGACGGCGGCCCGGACCACTATCTGGCTTTCGATGCGCGCCACATTCTCCTGAGCCAGTTCTTCAACCAGTTCCTTCAAGGTCGGTGGACTCTCCATACAGAAGTTCCGCGTTTGTCGGTGGATATAGTCGTCGAAAAACGATACCTTCAACACGACGGCACCTTTCATTCCCTGAACCAAAAAGGATTACAAGATCGCAACGTGACAATACCTTGGACTCGTTGTTGTCGTCGAATGTTTCTTCGTCCTCCACTTCAGCTGCACTGTTCTAAGTATGTAGATAGAACTCACATGTAGAAAAGCTAGTCACAAACCGCGTCATCTTTCGCTGGTTCAGGGTTGGCGTCTTCTTTTTCAAGTTCGTCGTGCTGGACATGGCGCTCCATCAGGATCCCGCGGCCATCGTGGCATACTAGCACGCGTGCGGGGCATCGTGGCGCCTTCTCGCACACGTAGTACCGTGGTGCCGCCGGAGTGTCCTGTTGCTCGCCAGGCGTGGTTTTCTCCAGGCGGTAGACGAAGCCGTCTTGTGACGTCGCCTCTTCGACGTCGCCACAACGGAAGACCTCGAACCGGATGACGCGCTCGAAGGCGTCCTCCATCGGCGCTGAAAAGGTGAAAGATGGAGATCGTAAAGAAACGAAGAAGGAGAGCGACACGGATCGGAAAGAATGGACAGCTCTATCGGCTTCTTCTTGCTTCGCTGAGCTTTCGGCACATCTAGCGGCAAAAGAAAAGACTGGGAGCGTTCGATTTCAAGCAATTGTAGTGGAATAGAAGGAATGGAATAGAATGGAGCACGGGGATCGCGTGAAACGCACAAAGGAGAAGCGCGAAGGAAGGACAAACAAACGCTGGAAGCGGCCGTTTGAGGGAGAGGGCGCGGGTCTCGTGGCGATTGCGAAACAGGTTGTGGGAGCGAGGCGTGAGTGTGACTCGGCACGGAATCGCCTAGGCGCTAGCTGTGATTCGGTCAGCGCTGGGCAGCTGGCGCCTTTATCACACAGGAGGCTGTGTCCCCTCCTGGTATGCAAATAAACAGCCGGACTCTGCCCCGAAGATCGAGAGTCAACAAGTGTCAGATATCATAACTGAAGGCCTGGGGTAATAAATTTTACAGCCCGGGCGGTGATGCGCCTTAAAAGAACGAAAGGAGGAGAGACTGGACCATAAAAGCGTGAAGGCGTTCTATAACAGCGTAGGATTGTTGAGTATCCAGAAAGTCATCGTCGATGGTCCTAAAATCGACGGCCCCCTGAGGATGGCCCCCTCATGGACATTCTATGTACAAATTGTTTTTGGAACCAAAATCGGTGTTATTCAAAGTATTGATTTCAATGTGCACCTCTCCGCTGCCAGCGCTTCGATAAGACCCCTTAGAATGCAAATAAACACGGTTTTACAGCCCAAAGTTTGTATGTCCAGGCATCCGAGCCCAGCTGCATGATTTCTGCGCCCTGGAAGTTTTTGCCCTTTTTAAGTTTTAAGAAGTTTTCCAAATTGAATAAGTAATTGTGCGGAGGCTTTATTTTTTTCAAGCGCAATGCTTTCAGCATCGATAAAGGAAGAAGGTACGCTTTTATAAGTATGTTTATAACATTTGGAAATATGCATTCGTCTCCAGGTACATCGAATTCCCCGATCGGAGTCAGTTTGCATTAGTCAGATTCGGATGGCCTTTCCCTTTTTCTTCTTTACATTTCAACAACTCCGTGGCTGCAACTAGAGCAGCAGCTCGTTCCCATGGCATATCAGCAACCATTTTCAAACACTTGCTAAGACGCTGGCTCCACAAAAAACGCTAGCTCCGCAGGTGTTCTCCTCTGCCGCATCACGCCGCGTTCGCCTTCAGGCGAGAGTTTCCAGTTTTCCCCCCTTTTTAGCGCCCTACCCACGGCGCCCCAGGGTCGAAGGGTGAGACTACAGACTCCAAGAGAGCGCGCCGGCGGCGAAGACCGAGCTTGCATAGTTAGCATTGCCGATAACGGAGGAG
>JADLIF010001935.1:0-39209 GCA_016648015.1 Steinernema khuongi | reverse complement strand
AGCTCTAATCCCCAGAAGTAACCCACAACTGCGCCACCCCTGCGCTACTGTAGGGCCGTGTTACTTAAAAAGTGAAAACGCGCTACTACCTGTAGCACCGCGCAGTCTGCGCGCATGCCCCGGTTCTAAAGAATACACTCAATGACCTATCAAGGAATTTCACGCAGGAATTTGTTTTATCTCCATCATTTCCTACGCATGGAGTGAAGAATACCTTTCTAGGTACTTTTAAAGGAATTGCTCCGAAACGACGGGTCCTCAGCAGTGTCCTGATCCCTTGAACTTTAGATGTTTTGCGACATAAAATACGTCTTGTTCTCATCTAGTCGTAGACATGGACGTCATTTTCCGAACGTTTCACTTGCCGTCATGATGATTCATTTTTGTCATATTCTCACATCACGTTATGGAACTGTCTCGCCGAGAAGGGAGTTCCAAAGTTCATGTTTTGTTCACTCAAGAGCATGGAACGCCCCTGCTTTCCTTAGTCCTCCGTCTCTTCTTCCAAAACACCAAAGTGAGCGCCATAAACAAACACATCCCAGATTGTGTGGACGGAATTCAATTAGTTACACGAACGAAATAAATCGAATCTGCACGGTATCTGACACATGCCGTCACCTGCTTAGGCTTGGTAAGCTCTTACAGTAACCCTCATATCAAGTCGTCCTTCAACATTGTTTCTGTAGGATCCCAAGCCTGTCTTGTAAGTAACGAAGCGATACGTGCTCCTTGCACTGTACTTTGCCTTCTGAAGGCTCGTCATAAACACGAAGGTTGTCTCCCTTATTCCCCAGCTATAAGATCTGCTGTACAGTAGTAAAGCACTTGATTCGATGTTTCACTGCACAAGACCGGTATTATATCTCATGGTCCTAGTTCCTCATCGCCTCCCACTCTCTTTCCACACCACTGGAAGGCCTTACCTATCGCTCAGACTTCTTAAGTACACAGTTCTTAAGCACATTAAATCCATCGTCAATGAAGCGATAGAAAATTTGAGCATTTTTCTGTAGATTGATGTTTGCTATGCCCTGTTTTGACACCCCCTTTCCTTCTATGCCACAACACCCTACTTCAGACCACTCCCGCGTTGTCCTCCACCCTCCATGTCCATCCTCTGGAGATTCGGCCCTCGTGGCGTGACCCTGCTCTCCCTCACTCGGCCGTAAACATGATCAGCGAACACCCTGCGGAGTTGCGTGTTTATCGCCGCATTTTACGAGGAGCGTCTTCTTCTCCTACTTCATTAATACTAAGTTGGACCTCCTGCGGTCCCGCAGCGAAGCACCTCGCTCGGCTTTAAGACGCGGACGCGCGACCAAAAGACACGGTTTCTTCGGACGGAGATCTTTTTCGCGAGAACTGATTTGTTTGGGCGTTAGTTGGAGACCAGAGTTTGGAATGCGCACGTTGGGCGTGCTGTGCTTCCTTCTGTTTACTGGATACGGTAGGGCGGCGAACCTGGGCAGCATTCCGCAATGCCTAAAAGACCTTTTTTGGCGAACTTTGCCTCCCATTTCCGACGATCTTTGTGCCTACCGTGTTGATTAGGCTTTTTTTTGTCCCTAGGAGGGCGCTGCTGGACTGGGCGGACGACTTTTACTGGAGGTTTGTAAACACATGGAGAGATTGTTCGGCTTCTCTGCACGGGAAGGAGTCGATTTCGTGGTAGGTCGGCGAAAAAGTTGTTTTCGGCGTTTGGGTCAAAGGCTAGCCCAAGAGTTCCTGTGCACGGCTGATTGATGGATCGGTGCGGGACCAGTTTCCGCCGGTTTGTTTTTTCTTCGGCACAAACTGTGAACGAAATTCCTCGCGACACAGCCCAAGAAGGAAATGGCCTTTCGCGCGGTCGTCTTTCGAAAAGCAGCACTGAAAGATGGAAGCCCTAGGGGGAAGTGAAGAAGCTGGTGTTCGAAAATCAGAGAAATAGCATTTTTAAGCCCTTGTGAATGGCGAACCAACGTTTGTAGATCAGCAGGATTGATTTGAGCCCCTGAAATACGAATTGAACCATTGTTTTGGCCAACAAAGGAACTTTACCCTGGACTTGTGAATCCAATCTACTATACTACGGTATTCTGTAAAGTTAGGACATTTTTTAGCCTTACTTTACCATCACGAGATATGAAAGATAAGTAAGTAGGCTTAAGTTGCTAAAGATTTGGAGGATTTCCAAAACGGCTTCCCTCCACCAGCTCCTCCACTTCATCCGGTTCCGTCGCTATTTACGAGGCTTCACGACGCTCCCAATCCACTTAATGGACATCTTCTCGCCAACCAATTCGTCTTGTGTTAATCTGCGCGTCGCCAAACATAAACATTTCCTTTTTTGGCGCCTCTCTTCTCAGAAGTCCTCCAAGCCACGGAGGCCGTCCCCTCTCCCCGGTGCTCATCGATATTCATTCATAAGAAGGAGTAATTAATTTGCTTCGCCCGCTGGGAGATATGTCGCCGACTTTAGCCCACTTGCCGCATTTCCCCGGGGACAATACGCCGGAACGGCTTTATTGACAATTGTCCTCCCGAAAACAACGGAACGTCCTCTGATTTTGAGTGTCTTTCGGTGGTCGTCTTCCTTGCGTGGCGCTCCGGAGTCTTCGTGCTTCCTGGGAAGGGTAGTGTCGGATATTCGTTTTGGTTACTCCTGTTCCGCGTGCTTAGCTATCAAATAATGCGGGAAAACATGGAGTAATCCGCTTGCTTACGGATAAGATCTATGGAATCCAAGAGGTCGAGCCCGGTTCCGGTTTGGTGCCTATCGCGAATATGAAGAAGATCTATAGTGTATGGAATTCTTTTGAAATTAGCTTAGTCCCAGAATTTCCAGCACACCGGTTGCCATTCCTCTTTTATCCAGTTAGTAATTAATGAATTGGATAAACATCTTTATTATATGTGCATTGACCTTTCCACGACATCAACAAAAACATGAATAATCAACAAATCAGCAATCGGAAGTTGTAGGAAGTTTTTCGAGAACCACGTTCCACTTAAAACAACATTAAAAACAACATAAAAAAATACAAAGCTAGCTTCTTTCTAACCACCTGCTGTCCATCATCCATGTTATCATTACTTACATTCTGTAAGGCTCCATGAGAGTTACGACTTACGAATACTATTAGCTTCATTTTTATTTGCGCCTACAAACGTACTCTATTTCAGTCCCACATGCAACTGCAGAATCTGTGCTTCTCCATTGTCCTCCTGGACAACTTCCTACAAACGGTCAGAGGTAAGTCTCTCGCTTTTTTCTGTGCTTCATGGTGTTCTCTGCCGCAACTCCTTCGGCGATGACACCCCGAGCATCTTTTTACCATTTTTCGCATAAGTGAATCAGTCCCTCTTCTTCCTCTGGCGATCTATACGGAAAGTCAGAGGGAAATCCTTTATCCATCGGTTTTTTGCAACCTTTTTGTATGCCACGTGCGTCGTTGCACGTTTCCATGACCATTCGTGCCCTTTCCACCGATAGAGGAAGTAAATGCACAAGCAGGAAGTGGGATACGATAGGCAATTGGTGTTTTCAGGCTAGGAATAGAAAAGAAATTCTTTGGGAAATCCACGCGCAGAACTTTAGACCGAAATTGTATTTGTGCTACTCTGGATCGAATGTAACGATGTTTGAGAAAACATCAGTTGAGAACTCACACATCCATTAGGTCTTTCTGGGAGGAGGCTGTTTACGGTACCAGAAATTTGTTCATTATTATTTAGTTTCTCCGCTTCGATCCAATGCATAAGACGATAAAGCGCTGTGCAGATAAAACAGCTAAAAATTAGGGTACATCAGGGAAACACCAGGATAGCTTACGGTAAGAAGCAAGGAAGATAAAAAAGAAGAGAAGAAAACGAGAATACAGTATGTGGGATCAGAAATTCTAGAAGAGGATTTTTATTTTGCCTTTCAACGTCCGAGTTAAGTATGTTGTGACAGAATGAAAAGACGCATTATAAACCAGATGACCTTGTAGGCATCAGATCTAGGGAACCCTTTGGAAAGTCGTCTTCAATTTCGGGGTGGTTGGATCTGCAACTCTACCTGCAAAGCTTTTGCTGGCCGGCGCCTGTCGTTCTTTTGTGTCCCCATATACACACCAAAAGTTTTCAATGGCTCCTGTGAAGAGGAGCATTTAACCTCGGATCTTTGAGCGGTCCAGAAAGTGACATGTTATGCGTGCTGTCCTCTGCAATTCCTCTTCGATGACGCTCCGTTCCGTTTTTTTGCAATTTCTCGCATTTTCACGAACTTGCACGTTTCCACGGCCCGTTTGTGTCCTTCGCAGCGCTTTCTCTCCGAAAGCAGGAGTCATTGCGTGAGTCAATGTTTTCGCGCCTGAAATAGGAGGCTTGGGATAATTAAAGTTGGAAATGCACGGTGTATTGAGGTCATGCTCATAACAAGTAGTCCGGAGAGGGCATGGGAACACACGGCGTTATGGATGTCTTATGGAGCTGCTCATACTTTAGGTTTGTTAGTTCCAAAAAATAAAAAGTTTTTCCCTTCCAGAGGTGCAAATTTTATAAGACAGGATCTTCTTATGTTTCCTGTGTATCCTTCCTGTGTTTTCATGTTTCCTTTCCTGTTCCAATGTCCTATTCTATCGTCCGTCATTTATTGTAAACTCTAATAAGAATTCACCATTTGTAGTCCGTGGAAGGAAAACAGTGAGCACATCGAGTTCGCCTATCACGTCCTTTTTTTCCTGTCCCTACATAAACTCCAACTGAACTGCTTTTACCCTTCAATTTCCTACTCCAGCCACCTTCTGTTCTATGAATAGGACTCATCAGCGAAGTACTCCGACTTTAGAAAAATCCCCAAGGAGGCTCTCTAAAATAGATCGGCTGCGTCAGATTACAATGTTGAAAACACAAAAACAGCAAACAAGACAGAGTACTAGGAGGTGACCTAACATCGAGCGAAGAACTACTACGGAAGCGTTGCTAACACTGAAAACCGGTAGAGGTGACGCCGATCAGAGCGTTTCACTTTGGAATGTCACCTTTAACCAGGCGCGACAACCTGTGTTGATGAGCTGTCCGCGGTGCATTTCGTAGAAAGGAAGAAATTTCGACGTGCGAAGGATTCATTCATGAGGCAGTTCTTTTATATAAAAGCCATCGGAGAACTATGCCCCTTGGTAGTCCCTAGATTAGGGCTGTCGAATGGAGTCAGCTATGTTCGAGAAATTATCATATCAAAGCAAATCTATTGATTTGAATGTTCGGAGAATTTTTGAACTAAAAATTGAATACAAAACAATGTAACAGGCACTAAATTAGTCGGTGTTACCATGATAAAGAAACGTTTTCTCTGGTCGTCTGACTCTCTATCACACCGCTGTCAACAGACGACGCTCATGATAGGACATTGAAACGTTTCTATGCACTGTTTTCTTTTTTCTCTTGAAATGTTTCTTTGCGCTGACGCTCAGGATGACGGAGTGATGATAAAATCAGGATGACAGACAGAGGGCTTAGAAATGTTTCTCTCCACTGTTTCTTTTAAAAAAATCGTATTCCAGGCCACCCAATGTGCGACGCAGTGGTTTATAAAGAAGACATAAGAATGCATACGACTTTGGAACTGTGACCTTTGCCCTGAAGCTAGGCGTCGAGGATTGCGGGTGTGATTCAGAACCGGTTTGGCTAATTTGTAGGGAAGACAAAAATCGGTTACTCATAAGCAGCCCTACAAGATAGAAATTCTGAAATGACTTGTATTAAATTATAGAAGCATCGAAAACCAAACAAAAAGCACTGCTGTTTTCCAATCCATGGTCAATGAAATTTATGGTTTTCAAGGTTTTCCTTAACATCGAGATGTACTTGATGCCTCATGTTTGACTGTACAAGAAGCTGAGTACACCCAGTGCAGGGTCCACGGAGACATTTCTGAAGATTCTCTCTTTGGTATCAAAGAGTGCAAATTAAGAGTCCTGGTGAAGAATACTTTCGCCACGTACAAAGGTCACAAATGTTATTTCCTGCATCAACAATTTCACTTTTCCCAATGCCCGTTAAAAGGGTGAACTTTGCCCGGAGCTGGTTAGCAGAGCGCGTTTGCTACCCACAACCTGTTCAGAGGTCCGGAGTCGTTTGTCACGTAGGCCGACGGACTACTTTTTGAACCGACCCTACCTGGCAGAAACTTGCACACCGATCTTGCTGAATGAAATATGCAAACTAAACAATACGATCGCGGTTTAATAACGATGATCGACTTTGGTTCTCTTCTGACTCTGCTTTTTGAGTCAGGTAGAAGTGTGCAAATTGGGAACTATCGTCGGACTCATCCCGAATAGTACGATCGCAACGATCTCCTAGAAAAACCCTAATTTGTATTTTTCGGTTTTGTCTCTCTCCTGATTCTGACTTCTGGGTCGGGATTTCTGAACGCTTCGGTTCTGGACAGATCTTTGATACCAAGACGAGAAGTCTGGTCAGTGGACGGTCGCTCAGGCGACAGTCCGAGGCAGAGGTTGACGCAGATCCGTTCAAGATGATCTGTCCTCACACCAGGTCTGTGCGGAGTTCCAAGTTTCGAATACGTATTTCCGAAAACATGGCTACACAAACGTCAAGAACTAATCTCAAGTATCAGTCCGTCATACGAAATGGACTCAATCTCTAAGTAGGTGCAAAACCCATCGTTTTTAGTCATTTTTCGCATTTGCCTAGAGGTCTAACAGTTCCATTTCACCCAGTTTAGTGGATTCAGTCTATGTGACAATTTCAACTGTTCTACGGAAAGCCTCAAGCCCCAAACCTTCTGGACTGAAGAGGCGTATGACTCTAGCTGCTCCCTATTTGGTCATTCCATCTCCGCTTCACATTTCATATCACAAAGGACTCGATTTCTATAGGATGTGCATCTCTAGTTTACTCGGGTAAACAATCGTCCCGCGACCAAAACAAGCGTGATGATTGACGCGAAAGGAGCCCTCGTTGGCGTTTTTGTTTGTTCTCGGACGTTATCGTCTGAAGACACGAAATGCGAATTGCGTCAGGATGAACTGGAGTAAACATTTTGTTTTCCCCTCTGATGACATGCTTTCCCGAAGATCCGTTTTATTTTAGAGCTACTTTTGTCATGAGATGACCGCAGACCCCCTCAAGAAGCTTGGGAAGTAATTATGTTTCCCGGAAATGACCAACTTCCTGTTGTAAGACAACAAGCAAACGTGTGTAAATGCGCTAAATTTGTTTAGTTTCCCAGATTTTATGATGCCGTTGTTTTGCGCATGCTTTACTATAACCCGTTTTTGCGTGGAAATGTCGCTACGTTGGGGAAAACGTAGCTACGCGCAGTATGAGAGAGAACCCAATAATTCCGAAATGTCTAGAACCCAACAAAGGCTAACAACATATATTACGTATTTAATCCTACCGTACCATGTTAACTCACTGAGATCGACCGTAAGAACTAACTATGGAGGCCTTTATAGGTGTAAGAGGCAGATAGCATTGCAACAAAGATTTTTCCAAAGGTAACTTCTATTCCTTCCTCATCTTGATCACTCTTTGTAACTTAGAACACCTGAACCGTGTTTAATTTCATTTAAACCACTTCATGCAAACGAAATACAAAATCGCCAAGACAAAGCTAACAATTTGGTGTGTAAGAAGAGGAGTCAGGGAAACTGTCCATGAAGCTCGTTTCTCATAGGGAACTCTCCAAGATCCTTCGAGGGAATTTGAGATATGTATTCGCATCGGGAGAACTACACCTTTAGACCTTTCATTTCCACCCAGGCTTACCAGGGAACGTTTTAAAGTGATGCCTCGGGATTAAGCCGGCTTGGGGTGGAATCTATGCGACTTGGGGACAGCACCGTAGAGAAATAGCGGTTTGAATACCGTAATCTCCCTAGTTATATATATAGTTATAACACAGTCCCAAAGAAGCATAGATTTCACCCTAAGCCGGTTCAAAACGTTTCCCAGTCAGCCCTATAACCGGTCCTTTTCTTGATCGCACGAGGCATCCTTGATTCGACAACCTGCACCTTAATATTTCGGGCCACATTTGAAAGAAGCACCCCAGTTCTCTACACACTGTTTCACCATTGATCACTTACAATTTAATGCGCTATTTATAAACCCAACTGCATAGGTTTCACAGTTCCGTTGTTTTGCTCTTCACCGGCCTTTTCCTACAACTAGTTTCCCTTGTGCCAATCCCCAGCCATTGACGTTCCTAAAGCAGCTTTCCTCAAGTCACTTTGTCCCAAAACACGTTGGTCCTTAAGGCCTCTGACGCGCTCGTTCTTAAAGTGGATTTATCCGATTCCTAAAGAAGATTTCACAATGTCGCGTTGTCCAAAAATAGGACCGCGGAGGCAATTGACCTCCTTGAGGGCCCTAACGCGGGCTCTGTGGCGTCATCGCTATTTCCGGAAGTTTTATCACATCAGTGGGTTTCCGGCTGTTTTGACGACCTAAAGGTCATCGTGCTGAGTCAGAGCACGCGACTCGGGTTACTCGTCGCTGACGGAACGCGCCCCCACTCCGAGTCACCCAATCGTGCGATGAATGGACAACTTAATGGGGAACACCGTCATCGTTGACAAACACTCGGCCACTTCAAAGGTTGTAAAATTGTCGCCGATGACGACGGAACCATTGTTCGCACATCTTCTTTCCACGTCTTGTTTACAGAGACCCTTAATCCGACTTTCAAAGTTTTATTCTAAAACTGCGCTTACCGCATACTTGGGAACGCCAGGAGTTTGACGTGCGGATTGGCCTTTGCAGCTTCACAACAGGAGGACTTCAGATGGTCCAGGGCAAACTATATACGCAGAAGGGGAAATGACACTTTCTAGGGTAAACAGTGAAAGGGCGAGGGTACATCTTTTGACGCGGAGGGTTCCGAGTACCTGTGGCCGAAAATATGTCGAGAACAGAGATCACCTTGTACCTCTAGAACCAAGCGCATCTCCTTATATCTCAGCCTAGTGATCAGCGCTATTAGATCTTAAGATCAAAGGAAGTTAACCCTGGGAACACACTCCATACAAGACGGAAGCTACAAGATCCATGTTCTTCTCTGCTACGATCAAAAAGACGAGGTTTTTTTGAAGAAGCCATGGCACCCAAATCATAGATATGCAAAGTAATAACGCAGAAAAGGATATTACACTATTACACGCACCCCAATAAGCTATGTAAACTTCTCTGTGCTGTTTTCCCAACTTCCGAGTCTCAAGAACCAGTTCCTGACTTCGTTAATGTTTTCTCTGTTGTAAATGCTCAGTTTCCACAACCAGTTTTTGTTTTCGTTTTTAAGAACAAAAAGATGTGGGAGCCTGACCGGATGTTCGTGCTGCCCGAACTCGTTCCGTCGTTGACCACTACCCAGGAGCTCACAGATCACTTGAACTTGCTTGTTATTTTGCATTTAGTCGTGAAATTGAGCATAATTGTGTAGCATAATCAACTCTATGACTCGGATACGTTGCATTCCAGTGCTTTTTCTAAAAATAATTTTTATATCTACAACACCCCCACAAATTTTCGATCACTCTCACCGTCTCCATCCCAAATTCTTCACATGTTCGCTTCAAATCACGTGGATGTCTTGTTCCATTCACTTCCCAGTTTTAAGAACAGTTTGGCTAATATGTACAACCAGTTATTCTTCTGCCCAAGGGACTCCACCCTAGAAATCTCAAATCCTTGAAGCATGAGGAACAAAGAGATTAGGGTTGGCACTCGACTCGACTCGAACTCGATTCGACTCGAACTAGTTCGAGATTTTGGAGTCGAGTCGAGTTCGAGTCGAGTTCGAGTTCGACGATTTGGAGTCGAGTCGAGTTCGAGTCGAGTTCGAGTTCGACGATTTGGAGTCGAGTCGAGTTCGAGTCGAGTTCGAGTTCGAGAATTTGGAGTCGAATGCCAACCCTAAAAGAGATGATAAAGATCCTTTTATTACACCTTCTTTTGTAGTAGTGCTTATACACCTTCCTTTAAAGTTGAACCGTGATTCTCAAGATTGTCACTACGGTTTCATGTAAATGACGAGCAGGGTCGAACTAAATTCACGAGTCACTATTTTTTTTCTACGTCATTTAATCGCACCTAGATTAGTCACCATTCCGTTGTCTCCCCACTATTCAGCTTCTGCAACCAGTTTTTTACTTCGTCCCTTCCCCATCCCTTCGAAATCCCCGAATTCTCCCTGGTCACCGTCACCATCTCCTCCTTCCCCTCTGCGAAATCACGAGAAAAACAGTTTTCCAAATCAAGAAATCTTCTTTTCAGGTTTCGGCTGCTTCGAGTGCGCCTCCGAGGCGCATTCTCTGCCCGTGACACTCCGACGAGCTCTCGGCTCCCAGAGCGATCTCTTCTACTGGCCGTTGGAGGCCACGGCGCCCAACTGCCATGGCGGCCTGGCCGACGCCAGGAACCTGCACCAGGTGCAGGCGGGTCTCTGCAGCCGGCACGATCTCTGCGTCAGCCTCATGCCCAACGCCAGTGGGTTTTTTCGGCCGTAAAAAATCGGGAATTCCTAAGCGCTCGAGTGGAATGCGGCGGCGGGGACCGGCCGAGGACCAGTTCGGCCGGCTGACTCAGCGCGAAATCCGATCGCTCGCGTAAACTCGTCCTCCCACGCACGCAATCACACCTTGGTCGAGGGGGAGCTCGGGTCCACAGATGGGATGGGAGAACACGAAATTTTGGGAGCTTTCGCCACTGGAGTTGGACTTCTCCTTGCAGTACGGGCCGAGAAAAGGCCAAGGAATGGAACTGAAGATTTGGTTAAAATTCTTGATTTGGTTGTTCATTTAGTTGTTTCAAATTACCTTCTTACTGCAACTTAAAGGCTAAAAGTATGTCTTTAACTGTGTTCCTTGTTCTTCTTAGAAATGGTCAAAACAAGAGCAAAAACAAGATACACACAGACAACACAAAAGAAACACTCCTGGGTCCTTCTTTTTTTAACTGCCCTTGCGTTTGTTCGTCGTCATGTTTGTTAAGTTCTCTCAAATATGTTTTCGTGTCCATACTAAACTTTCCTTCTTGACCTATGTCTCGGAAAAACGAAGAAACATTACAAAAAGGGAATAAAAAACAGTTTAGTCGCATAAATAAAGCCTCTAAAGTACGACATTCTCAAAACATTCTGATTCTGCCCTCTATGCTAATCACAGATGAGCACTAGCATCGGAGGACTAATCCATAGTTGAGCACATTTACGTTCGATCTTCCCGAACTTTGATCTTCGGCGCGAGTGCCGTGTGTGGTCAGGAGCAGTTTTGGTCACTTGAACGGAAGGTTTTTCTCGGCGCCTGATGGATCAGGGGATCCCACCGGAACTGACGTAGAAGGACGCGAGTAGAGGTGACGTGCGAGAGACCCTAAACACTCTACAATAACAGGTAGAAAGCAAAAAGGACCGAAAACGTCCAATTTTGATTCGTTTTTCAAATTTTATTTAAATCCCTGGGACTGCCAAGCCCATTTTAAGGATTGGTTACGGTAGGATTACATCACCAGCTGTCCCCGCCGACGCGCGATTTCCTAATAGCGCGGAACTTTTTGTCGGCGTCTGATGGATGAGGCGATCCCAACGGAAGCGATACTTTAAAACGGGACAACAGGTGACGTGCGGAGGAACCACAGCGGATATGGTTGGTTCCGTATTTAGCGAACTGTCCGCACTTAATCCAGATATTCTATATTGAACCGAAATTGAAGCGAATACGGTAGAGTTGGTGCTGAGGAAATTAAACTGTATTTGCAATTAAAAGAACGGATATGGTTTAGTGGTGTTCGGAAGCACGAATTCAGTTAGCAGCTAAAAGAAGAAGGTAGCGCTTATTAAACCGAGGAGAGCCGCAAAAAACTGAAAATCTTTGGGATCAGGATTACCATGAGTGTTGTAGAATGCTAACTCTAAATAGAGCTCTTAAAAAGGTATCGGGATGCGCTAAAAGGATGGATTCTACTGGATGAATGGGACGCAGCTGGCTTATGGACTAGCATCTATCTCACACAAGGTTTCATGCAAATCCAATGAACCTCTTACTTCCCAAAATTTATACCCATAATTAGTGTTTTAATGGCGTCAACTGACAGCTACTGTATTTTCTGCCGCGTTAAATCCATTTCCTTTCTGGGATATTCGATTTTTCGCCAAATCAAAGTTTGCATTCTCGAGGATGAAGGCTTTGCGACCAAAAAATCAACTTTTGAGTCGATTTTCGAACTTCGATTCGGTTCCTCGTCATCGCCAAAGAGGGATTAAGGACAGCGCGATTGCATCAGTGATAGTGCTTCGGACGCACGAATTCCTAATCGATCGCTGATCACCGGCTCAGAGAGTGTTTTTGTCCAGCCAGCGACGTGACTCCGGCGAGTACGGTCGGAGAGAAGACGCCAAACAACAGCGCGTCTTCCGAGAACTTTGACCCATTGGCCGAGTCCGGCCTGCGCGGTAGAAGTCCGCAGAGGACGAGAGGGAAGGAGCTGGAAGGTTCCTAACGCGATTAATAAGTGATTACCGATGACGTCGGCGTGACGTGACTCCGTGCACGATTGTGTCGCCGATGGGATGGCGACGTTCCGGGCCGAGAGATGTCCTCGGAGTGCGTAGTTTGCTCCGCTTTCTGGAATAATCTGATTTTGAAGTGGGGTATTATGGTCCGATATGAGTAATGTGGGCAGTGGCATGAGTAATACAAAATGGACACAGATTTTGACTACTTGCAATATAATTTTTATATACCCAGATACTGTAATGACTCACGTAAAAAATGATGCAAACTAAAGGCATATTAAAGACATATTCCAACTCTAATACCCTGTGCACTTTTGATCGAGTGGTTAAGCCGGAAGCGCTCTTGACCGCCAATCGCACAGTGCGGGTTCGAAGCCGCTCGGCGCATAGCATTTTTTCCACATTGTAAACGATCTGTTTTGATCTTCTTCATGATAAACAACGCTTAAAAACACCGTAGAAGAGCTAAACAACACATAAAAAAGTCCCGCTTCCTAGTACGAACCCTCGGAATCCGTAGTTTGATCCGCATTCCGGAACATCCTCATGTCTGCCCTCCTTGACGTCAGAAGTGTTTGTTTTCGCCCCGCGGAACAGGCTCCTCTTGCAGCGTCATCTCTGTCGCCTTTTCGCTGGAGGTGATCTCCGCGCCTTGGGTAGCGCTACCGCCACGTGCACTTGGCTGTTGCATTTCGCAAATCGGAGTGACCTGGCGCGAACGGACGATTCCGACGGATCAGATGACGAATCTGAAGTACGTGCCGTTCCCGGAGGCCACGTGCTCATGTCAGCCTCCCCGAACGAGATTAATTGGCCCACGAGCACTTTGCGGACTCCCGAGGGTAAATAAGCACAGAATTCTGAGCATTTGTGATTATGTGAGGAAAAGCTAGCCTTGCAGCTGATGCTGACCCTTATCATTAAGGAGGTTTTTGCTCCACACAATATAGGGAGGCAATGGGGTTTAGCAAGGTTAAATTCTGCAAGGATTTGCTGTTGTACTATGTGCATGCAGAATTGAGGCCAGTGACGCAAAGTAGCGGCAAAAGTAAACGTTAATTCGGTTCCCGAGCACTTCGCGCACTTCAGGGCATAAATAAACCTATCAACACACATCACGTATATTCTGTGCCTTCGATTTAATAAACGAAAATATCTTTGGAGCCTTATCTTCAATTTACGTGATCAACCGAAGTACTAGTATTCATAGGATTTTTGCTAACGAGCTTCGGAAGTATGGAAGCTGATACGGAAGCTAACCTAGCTAAAGCTAAAGATCCAGTTAGTCGAAAGGGACATCTTGGTCCGGTTTCTTCTGAACATTTCTACGCTGACGTTGCAAATTCTGGGCATTCCTTCACCTCACTATCTGTAAACACCATGGAGAAGTGACCACGTAAACTTCCCGACCTTTTGGCCTTTCGTTCCTGTTTCTAATCGCCTTTTCTTAAGCGTTGATTGCCATGAGGTTCTGGAGAGTTAATTGCGAGTGAAAGTGTGATTTTTTGAGAGTAAAAGAAGAGAGTCTCCTGTAAGCAGCGTTTCTGAGCTCGGACTTCTTTGGACCGATCCCATATAGTTCTCATCGTGCGGGCCGTCATCTGGATATCCACCCCCTAGCACGCAGCACCAGTTACTCGTCAAGTGACCCGAGCTCTTGCCCTCTCAGTCTTCTATCAGATGCCCTTTCCGAAGGCTCCCCTACCATGTGATCCAGCTGACCAGAACTGAAATATTTGATCTCACTTTTTTGGAACTTCCTGCGCCGATAATACCAGCAGACTACAAATGGCATGCATTCCACGCTGACTCACGCTGGCCTGGCCTGCATCGGGAGTCGTCTTCCGATTCCGGACGCATTCCTCGGCCCACCTTCTAAATATAGGCTTCCCTCCGATAAGTCACCCACTCCCAAATTGGAAACTCTCTTGGCGCTTCCGGCCCGCGGGTAATCCCCGCGCGTAATCCCACATTCCTCGTCCGCCGCGTGCACTTTCTCACGTTATCTGCCGCGTTCCTCCGCCAGCGTCTGCACCGAGTTTCGTCACTCCCGCCGCGATTATCTGTAGGCTGCGTCTCCACGCTCCCCGCTTTGCGCGCTCTCTACGCCCCGGGTTGCGAAAGCACCCCTTTCGAAAACCAAGAGTTCGAAGACGATCGACCGTGCTGCAAACAACGTGCGCGCCCCAGATCGTGAGCATGACTCACGACTACGGTAGCGTGGACGCCCTACGGGAAGGGTGTCACCCTGGGCGCGCCTTTTTGCATAACTAACCCCGAGTGATCGATGGGAGTCCGGTTCCGCGCTCGGCGAACGCGAAGATCCCCGCGGCTCCGACCTGATTAGAGCATCTGCACGAAAAAGGGCGATTGGAATCTACCGTATCCTTAGGGAGAGAAATGAGTTTTGAATCTTGTGGGGGCTGTGGAGCACGATTGGAGGGCTATGAGCCTTGTTTTACTGCAATGTTCTCTTAGTTCTGAACCTAGGGACGGTAGGGAAGGAGGGATAACTAAAAAAGAAAGAAATTGCCCCAATCTACCGTACCCCTTTCAGATGTGAACTTCACAGTGCGTGGATGTGTCGAGCAGATTCTACGCTACCCGCTACGTGAGAACTCGACGCTTCTAAAAGAAGGGTAAGTGGCTCCTCGGTCCCTCGTGGGTCTCAAGGGACAAAAAAGTGAACAAACAGCGTTCCCATCTCTGATCATCTTCGATGACGTCGACGATCTTAGTGTCGCAACTTCTGGCAGCTGATCTGTGTTGTTCTGACTCGAGGTTGAAGGGTTGGCCGACGGGGAAGGTCCTGTTTCTGTGGGGCGCCGCCTCCAAAGGCCAGAGATCTTTGGGTCTTAGGGGGTCGGTGATGTTATTTCCTTGGAGTTTTCCAAACTAGAGTCAGATCTCTGTCCTGAACATAGGTCAGAGCCTAGGATCGAATCCCAACACGGTCTTAAGGCGATGGGCTTCTAAAAATGGGCTCAAATTACGGTCTAAACCCCTCAAACCCTTACTTGACTCTCCCTCTTCCCAAGCTACATAGATTTTCTAGAAAACGGGTCAAAAACAACTCCCGGGTGCCCTTTGATCTCGTGATCTTGCCCAACTTCGACAGACGACGCAAACAGCGCCTCGTGCTCTGGGTCCGTGCACTTCCCAACGCGAATCGCCCGGGGACGTGCTGGGTTCCCCCGCGTTTCGGCGACACCCGCGTGGCTCTCGGGTTCCACGTTTCGATCTATGCACTCGCCGCGTCCGCTCCGTTCTCTGGCGCCCCTCGCGATGATGTGATGCAATGGTCGCTCTCTGCGCTCCACTTTCACCGGAGACGTTCTCGACTTCCTGCTGCGTCTTGCGGCGACGCGTAGTTTGGAGTCCGTTCAAAACAGATGACGTCGCTGACCCACTTATCCCCTTAATTTCGAAACACTCCGAAACACAGCGCTGCAGGTTTGCAGGTGCGAGGGTTTTGCGGTAGAAAAGGCAGCAGCCGAGGGTACCGTAGTTACGCTATTGAATGTTTACGTTTTAGAGGATGCTGTCTTTTTGAAGATTTACCAAAACATATCAAAAGATGCAGTGTTGTTCAAAGTCAGGCAGGATTAATGTCACGGTGGCATTTTGTAGCCTTTGCTTGGGAAAACTTTGGCCTAAAAAGAAGGAAGTTCCTCGTCTATATATGTGTTTGCCTTTGTCATTGCATCACAGCGCCTCTGAGAGATCTGGACAGAAAAGGAAAATGCTTGAGTATGTTCAGAAATTGCAGAACTGCCATTGAACAACTGGAAGAGTTCTTGGCCTCAAAGGAGCAGAGTGCAGAAATTCAAAACACTCCGAAGGTGTGTCTCGTGACGCCAATCCAGAAGATTTGTCAAAATAGAGGAAAAGCTGCTGTGTATTTCAAAGTCAGTCGGGGTTACTGTAACATTAGCTTCTTCTAACCTTTATTCAATCAGAGTTCGGCCTAAAAAGAAGGAAGTTCCTTGCTCTTCCCAGTATTTGTCAACATGCCGCAATCGCCATTGCATCACACTCATTCTCGAGGCTCTTTGTTCGCTTCTTGACTTCAACGCAAGGCGGTTTAAACTGACGACACCAAAGACCCCGAAGACTTCCAATTTCGATGCGTTCGATGTCGTGATTCGCATTTCTGTCGTCAAGAAGCAATCAATTTATGTGGGGTGATTCGGCATTTCCGACAGATCAATGGTTTAAGGCTTTGGAAGTGAGAAGCGTTCCTAAGTTGCTAATATTTTGCAAGTAATCGCGTTCCTAATGATAAGTGTAGTATTCTGGGCAGGAAAGGTCCAGAGAAAGCCTCCTGCTTTGAACCTACCTACCATGGGCAATCTTTACTTTATTCTTGACTCCCCCCCCCCTCCTCATCATGTCTCATGTACCCCCACATTTCCTTATTCCTTTCTCAAATTGATTCTTCCTGCAGATGCTACTTGGTGCGCTCCAAACCTCTGTTCGACGACGAGATGGCCCTCGACTACATTGTCTGCGTGTGTGGCCGCCAGGAGTACTGTAACCACGAGCCGCAGATGCAGACGGTGGACGCGCACTGGAGCCCGGGCTCCTCGGTCTACCGCCTTGGCCTGGACGAGCCCAAGGAGGGCGTCAAGAAGCGAGTCATCGCGGCACATGCAACCGTTTCCAACGACGTCGGACTCTCGCTCGCCCAGGGCATCGCCCCCCTCGCGACCCTTTTGTTGTGTTTCGTTGGCAGTTGAGGCCCAGTAAAGGAATGCTCCTCTTATCGGGGCACCTATCAAAGACACCTACACCGCCGCCGGGCAGGTCGTAAACGGACAAAGGGTCGCCGTGGACGGACTTTGCACGGGAAGCACACTTCTAAAAATCTGCTAAAAATAGATCAAGGAACCTCAGAGGTCTTTTGGGCCGGAGTGGTTTGATGTTCTGAAAAAGAGGTGTTTTGACGGGACAAAAGGGAGCCAGTCCTACTAATGGTCCATGGACTAGGGGGTTGCTTCTACTGGAGGTGCTCCACAATGGAATATTCTGGCTTAATGATCCGAAAGATCCGATATTGGGGGAAACCTATCGACAAAATAACACCTCAGGAAATAGTGAAAATAACCCCTCATTGCACCGGAGTGGCAGCTGCTTCGTTCCTTAGTCCTATCGGCAGAGGGCCATTAGTAGGACTGACTCACACATTGTTTAGTCCTTAGATCGAACGATTTTATAGTCCTCCTGTCCATGATTTACATGTTTCGTATTACTGAAGTTAAGGACAGAACTGACTCAACTGTCTTTCCTCTTCTGTGTGGGCCGCTTTGTTCCATACCAGTGTGCCATACATGGGAACATAATAACGAAGAGTTTAAAAGGAAGACGAAAGGCGTTTCGCGACGCGAAAACAATCTATTTTCGGAGGGCCGTTGACTCCTCGACGCTGCAAAGGGTAGCTCGCGGAAAGAGCGCGAGGAAAGGCGAAATTCCTCAATACTGAGAACCTGGTATTAGGCCGACATTTACCATTCCCCATCGCACTCCATCCATTTCTCCATACCGTAATCAACTCGAGAACGCGAACATCAGAGATCCCCTCCGACCTCGGCTACGTGTTCCCACAACCAAAACAGCACCACTTATCAGAAGCACGTCCGTTTACGACCTTCTGCAGCGCATCCGTGCCGACCTTCTTCTAGCCAGGGCAAAGTCCCCCGACGGACGAGTCTCCGGGACGCCGGCTTCGACGAATCCTCCTCGATGGGTCTCTGGCGACGTTGACACGCCATCCTTATCAGCGGAGCTCTCCGCCACCGCAGTACTTATCTGCTCGCCTACACCGGGCCAGGGCCCCGGTGGAGCCTTTGTTCCGGACGTCCGCATTAACGAAAAGAAGCAGCAGCAGCTCCACAGGGCGCCCTGCGTCATCCCGGAGTTATTTACAGAAGAGGCACGCTGATAAGGCGGGAAAATGTCAGCCTGGGTCCGGGCCATGCGCCTCGCTCGCTGCTCCGGAAGCGGAGGCTTAATCCGCCCCATCAGAAGAAGGTCAAAACGCTTTCGAGATTCCGACTAGAGAAGAGGAGGGGATAAGCGCTCTAGATTGCGGAAGACTCGCGGCGAGGGTGGCGGATCTGTCGGCATTTGGGCCGCAATCCTTCCGCAGGATACACATTAGTGGAATGAGGAAATGGGGATGAGTCTGGCGTTGTTCGTGCGTAGCGATGTTTGTATGTGCGTAGTATCTAGCACAAATTTGCAAGCATCTCCTTAATTTACAAATTGTGACGGAGAACACGTCCTAGTAGACTGATACTTTATGTTATTCCAGAACAGGTTCTGTCCAGAACGCCCATCCGACTTGAAAACACCTGATCACACCACCATATAAGAGTCAAGTGGACTGCTTAGGATCACTCTTCAAGATGGGACCATCCTTCATCGTTCTCTGTCTTGTTTATGGACTGAAGTGTATCCCTAGTTCCAACTTTCCAGAAGTAGCGAATACGATCACCCAAGCACCCGAGTGGCAGCTGCTCTCCAGTCCCTTCCGCAGAGGGGCGATTAGTAAGGCTGAGTCACTAATCGTTAAGTTTAAGAGGTCCAGCGATCTTAGGCCTTTTCCATCCCCATTAATTGGGGATAAGATCAGGAGAGGATTTCACGACTACAGCAAAACACCCAGATTTTCATATGTTCGGCTTCCATTTCCATCAAACACCAGCGTGCTTTCTGAGCTAAGGTGTTCCTCTGGGCATTGGACCCTTCTGCAACTTTCACCGGATTTGTTTACCACCCTCGCAAGCAATCGGATCCGTGCTCGTTCTCAATTCTCTGCAAAACACTCCTGGGGCGATCGGTGACACTCACGTGCACCTACCACCTTCGCCCTCTGATCGACCCCGTCGCTGCGTTGGCACATTAAAACCCAACGAATTTATGGCCATTACTTGTATTTTACCCTTACCTGTCACGGAAGAACTTGGAGCCTTTGACGAGCAGAACAATATCGGTCCTAAACAGATAGCCCTCCAGAGCGACTCTTCCCACATCGGCTACCGTACCCCCACAACTACTACTGCAAATCAACAACCCCGGGCGATCTTTCGCAATCCTGACTCATCCCCACGCCTCATCCACTTGACCGCCGGAAGAACAACTGGTTTCGTCATCCCGTAACTCAACGCTGACGTCATGGACCACCCACGTCGCCGGGGCATTTGCGGAATCCGGGTCGAGCGTGCTGGGATGGGCTTCTTTTGTGACCGCGCTTGTAGCCGACACAGCGAGAGGGGAGGGGAGGGGCGGAGCGTTGGAGGCGGAGTCGCCGCGCATTTAAGACACACGCTCTGCCTCCACTGCATTTCTGTGATTTCCCGTGCTCCTTCGCACTCACAGCTTCTCCGCCACCGACCACACAAGATGATCTTCGAGATCCCGCTCGACCACTTTCCCCAGCCCTACTCCATGGCCAAGACGTTCGGCCCCCGGGCCGCACCCAGCATGCCTCAGCTCCTCGCAGTCGGTAAGTCCCATGCTCGCCAGTTACAGTAGCTGACCATCTGTCTCTTGCAGAATGTCCCACCACGACTTTGTCCCTGCAGATGGCCTCTCGCTCGACCTCCATTTCCGTTGAGTTCTCCGCTCCCCGAGTCCAGGAGCTCACGCAGCGGGCCGCCACTACCGTATCCGCCGTCCTCGGCCGGTTCCTGAGCCCGCAACCAAGGTCCTGGCGCGCTAACAGTTAGACGCCAGGCTCCGACCGTACCCCATCGAACAAAGAAGCGATTCTCGCCGAACGCTCCAGTGCCTTGACTCATTGAAGAGTGCCTTCTGACGCGCCGACCCCGGCTACCGTACCCGGCCCGCCAGGATCCCGCAGCGATCCGCGAAGCCTGAGGGTCCGCCGTCCCCGACTGCCGACTCGCTCGGCACGAGACTAATTTATTACCGTAATCTATTATATTTGTTGAGATTTGTTGAAGAGATTATAAAGAGTTTATGAGTTACGAAAGTTGTCTCCGTGGTCAGTGGGTCCTGCAACGAACGTGGTGTGACGCGATTCCGGTTCCCTCGGTTGTTTACAGTGTGGTTTGAGACTCTGGCGCGACTCTCGGCACTCTTGGAGACCGGTTCGCGAGGGCGGACAAGAGGCGACGCCCGGACCTTCGCGGGTGGTCAATTCGAAAAAGTGCGCCGCTTCCAGAACCTTCGCTGCAAGACACTTGTCGGACACAGGTCCCTGTGGACGTTGTGGAGGAGTGCAGCGTCCAAGATGATATCTGTTCAATGGTCTTTCGTTGCAGGACCTCTTAGGACAGAAGTTGACCGCCCTACTTGGCCTTCTATGGGTATACACTACGAGCCTCTTGCTAACCTTGTAACTCAATAGGGTCCTTAGGCCTAGGGTTTTGAGAGAATGAGTTCAGGATGTAAATATGGAACCTACATAATGTGGAACTTGTAAAAAAATGAATCGTGTCAGGACCCTCAGGCTGCGAATTTATCTATTCAGTTATTTCTGTTATTTTTCTGTATGCAGTTAATATACACCGCATTATCCTTCCAGGGTATCCAGCCTTCGTGATTTCACCTTTTTCCTGTGACCCAAGAAGACCATTTCCTAGCAAATTTTATCCAAATTCCTTGGCGCCACTGCCATCTCCATAATCTCTGCTTCCCGACAGCCATGCGCACGGAAGTTCCTCGGGTTCCTGCGGACTTTGAATCGGTGAAGAACAACGTGAGACACTCTCCAAGGACACAAAAGTCGTGGGAACATCAAAGACGAACAAACACCACGTGACTGCACGAGCGTGTCCTTTGGGTCGATTTCTGAAACTCCAAGGCGCAGTGTTTGTTTGTTCGACGATCGGAGCCTACAAATCTCAGAGATGAGGAAAAAACAAGAGTTTGTGTGGTGTTGGAATACAAAGTTAAATGGTAGAAGACGGTGTTTTTGAAATGGTAGACAAATGTGGATACGATTTAATGGTGGTTGAGGTGGACTCCAGGTGGTATGGGGCGCAGCCATAGGAGGAAATTCCTTGGGTAAACAGTAAGACAAAGGAGGTTTTCTTTCGGGTATAACTGTCGTTATGTTTTGGCCCTACAGTGGTCGTGGTCGAGGATGAAAAGGACGCGAAAAATGTGAATCAGAAGAGGATTCCTTTTTGCCAATTAGCTGTTCTATTCATATTACAAATTAGTATTACTAATCTAGAGTTTTTACTGAGGAAACCCCTTTGTGGGAAAGCCCAGAACCCTTAGAAACTTTGGACGAAACCTTTGGAATTGTCGGGGAGCGATAGAGTCGCACTGTTGTTCTTTGGACCTCCGATTTCGACGGTCCTAACGAGAATGGAACATCCTTATTCTGCAGTCAGCAAGAAGATGAACCCAGAACAATCCCTACAACTGAACATGTCCAATGTGCCTACTATGGTAGCCTTAGATCGCTCAGAAATTGTTTCTGGTAATTTTATTTAGAAGGCAAAAGCCTGATTCAGGACTTAAGCGTCTGAAAATTTCTGACAAAGTTTGTTTTCATTCTTACATTATTTATTCTAGCAGGAAGCTAATCAACGTTACCAACAATTAGTCCCCCTCAAACAGCTGAATGCGCAACTGTTCCACCTGGCCATGGCACAAACGGGGATATGTTTAGCACACGATAAGCACTATTCAATTCTCCGGAATTTCAGGACCCACTCTCAACCTCCGCATCTTGCCGGGGATCTCAAAAGGAGAGAACAACAGAAAGTTAAGGAACCTAGGTGCTGGGGAACCCGGACGTTTCTTCTCCGCGTTCCACTTGAGACCTTTTCTGTCCGACAAAACTAATTACATTTCACTCAAAGCAACCTTGTGAGCAACGTCAAAACATTCAACTCATTTGGAGAGTGATATCATAAAAACAAAGCAGTCCGATTGTACCCACTTGAGGACTTCAATTAGCTCCGCTGGACGACTACAAAACATGTCATCGGGGGACCACGGTCATTACACCTTCGCAGACACCTTCGCACACTTCTACTCATGCGGAAGCTAAGGATTGAGTCAGTTGTGTAGGGTCAGAACCTCCAATAAACAAGTCGCGCTACAGAAATTGACTCACGGCCACAATGTTCTTTGCGATATCACGCGGAAATGTCACGCTGTGCCGTTACGGCAGGCCTTTACAAAGCTTAGGATTTTGTCGGCCTCCTGCTAAGCTTGTTTGTTATGATATAGTGAATTAGCTATGAGGCTACACTGATCAGCGATTAAACTTCGACTTGTTCCTTACAACCCTGACAACTCCCTAGCTTTCCTACATAACATTTGGACTCAAAATTGAGATGAATGGCCCGATGAAATCTCTTTCTGGACCCTTACCTTTCCATCCCTCTCCCAGCATCCCATTCTCCAGGCCTAGCATTCTACTGATGTTGATGTGTTTGTTTTTCTGTTACACTGTTCTTCTTTTTACACTACTATACTGTGGGTCATAAGAATTCACAGTATGACAAAACAAAACGTTCGACAAAAGTTTCATTGTTTCCAACCATCAAAAACCGCGCATAAGGCTTCTTATTCTGGGAATCACACCTGTTAGCAAGCAGTTTTGTTTTTCAAAAGAACGTCCGCTTCTATTTAGAAGCCCTTCAGAACTTTGTTTGTCTCTGTTTAGTGGCTTCTTCAATTAGCTTGGTCTCCTCTCTCGAAATACATTGCTCTTCTGCGTGACTGGAAGCAGAGAAACCTGCGTATCCCGACCGGAAATCGCGATAACTTGGTTATTTTTCGGAAATACTCGTTTTCCCTTCAGGACACGCAACATGTCGTGCCGAGACCCACACCTACAAACTCAAAGTTTTGATCTTATGCTTGACAAAGGGAGTTTCCGGTTAATGGCCTTTCTCCTCAAGTATCAAAGGATCTAAGAAACATCAGACAAAACAATATTTTCGAATTGTTAACGAAGCTCTGAGCAACTACGGTGAAGCCTCCAAAGACTTTGAAAAGAGTGAAACAAAGGGGTCAGAACCCAGAAAGAACAAAAATAACGGAGCCTCTAAAGTTACAGGGACTGGGTCCTTATTATTCATGTTGGAGTGTTATAAAGATTGACCGAAACAAACTTAACTGTGGAGCATCTCGAGGACACCCTTGACAAACTATCATACCGTCGTTCTGCTAGGAACACTGGGTCAGTCAGTGAAATATAGAGAGCATTGGCTTGCATTGCTCATTTCCAGCAACTTAAGTTCTTCCCACACCGGAGATCACCTTCTCAGTTTTTTTCCATGCACCTGAATGTCCCAAGGTCGTTCCTCGAACGAAAACACCTAACATAGAGAACAATATAAAAGTTTTTCCATAGAATAAACATTCTCTCGACCTTTCGACCTCCCGGTGCACGTCCTTGCCAGTTTCCCACACTGCTGACCTCGCAAACAGGGAAAAACTTGTTTTGCTAGACTTTTAACGAACTTCCTAAGGGTCAGGGTGAGGAGCACTCTTGAAAATTAGGAAGAAAAGAGAGCCAACAACGGATGTCCGATCCACAGAACAACAAAACTTTCCCTTACCTTTTATATGCCCTAGTGCTCGGTCAGGACGTTAGTGAGGACTTTCCCATAATAGTAAGAATGATAAAGACTAAGACTGTGGTTCTTTAACGACCTAGAACTGCATATTTTAGCAAGATAGAACGAGAGTTTGAAATTATGTGAAAACAAGCTCTCTTGGGCCCGACAATGTATGTCTTTCCGTATCCCGCGACCGAACGTGCGAATTTTGCAAGGCAGATGTTCAACTGCGCTGTGTGTGGCCTTTCTGTAGTGCTTGCACGGTGACTCGATTTGTCAATATGTGTTTTCCGCGCTCGAAAAATGGTAACAACGCGCTGTTAATCTGTGCTTATAACACTGATTTTCATTAATAGATCGGCATTTCCACAGTCTATCCTTTTAGTGACCACAACGTTGACCATAACTACTGCTTTTCAGCATAACAATCAGTACTTTCCCATATTAGCGAGACCGGCTGGAAAGCAAAAAACACTCCCGCTCCCACCCTCCATTCGGAACAGTCCTCTAACCTCATGAAGTCGAGATCCCGGAACGGAACCTGGCTGCGTTCTCTGGACTCCCTCACAAACAGCAGGAAAGGACACCAAACGTTAATGGGTCGAGTGACGTTGACTAACCTGATTTGGCTTCGGCCACGTATGTAGTTGTGGCCGGCGAGGGTAATCAGGTTAACTCCTGTCGGTGCAAGTGCAGGACACGTGGAGGTGGCTATTTTGAGGTCGAATCTCAAAATGACGTTTTTGGAGTGACATTGATATTGGTAGAGATGGTCTAAAAGCATTTATAGTTTATTAAGATCTTGGATCTTAATAGAGGGGGGGGGGGGGGTAAAAAAGGGGTCACGCTTGAACGAAACCGGCCATCTTTCGTCATCCTTGATGTATTTAATGGACGTGGATTTTCATTCTAATCTTTGTAGTAAGGATACGAGGTTTTGGATTGCATTGGACTTGAATTCAAAGGGCTTCTAGAGTAAAGGATCAGTTTATGTATAGCTTGTAGTATGATCGTACATCCCACTAAAGGACTGGTATTTGTAGTATTTGTAGGAGCATCAGTACAGATGGCTGTCGAAGTTCGAACTCTGAAAGAAACGTTGATTTTGAGGCTATTTTGAGAAGCGCTGATTACAAAGTGCTAAAATGACGTTTCCGGAGTGTTTATGTTTACGGACACGTCAGCCAATATGGTGTTCGAGTCGCCAATTTTTCACATGTTGACTAGCTAGGATAAGGCTAGCTAGGGACTGGATTTCGTATTTATCATGATTCACCACGTTTTGCCGATAGACGAAACTCTGTTTTTGAGGTGATGTTGCTGAAGTGTTTGTGGTCACACCCACTGGGAAGACACGCAGTCATGCAGGTCAAAATAGAAGTAGGTGGGTGTATTGTGAGGGAGCAAGATAAAAAAGGGGATGTGACGTTCCTAGAGTGATTGTACGTGCATCAGCAGAAGTGGACTGTCAGTTCACGACTTTTCCTTCATCCTAACGGGAATCAGGAGCAGGTTGGAAATTTTCAAGCAAAGCAATGTACCTTAAATGATTCAACACATTCCGGAAAACAGGAAGACAACGTTCCTAAAGTGGCTATTGTCACGTCAGTAGAGATGACACATGAAAAACCTATTTGGAAGTGCTATTTTGGGGTGGTCAGGGACATTAAAAACACACAATTGCTGAGTTACAGTAACTTAAGAGTATCACAAATATACTTTAAGCAAAAATGAACGACATTTTGCGCTACTAGCTCTACTCTACTGTTTCTGCTCTACCAAAAGTCTCCTTTATAGTCATCGCAGAAACATTGTTACCGTGGTCCCGCGTGGAAACTAGTAAACTTAACAACTACTAAGACATAATCAGCATCTGCAAACCATTTATTTGCATTTTTACAAGGTAGTTTTTCAAAATACGCCCCAAAACGCCTAAAAATTACGAATCTAGAAAACGAGAACATTTTGTTCAGGGGATGGACTTTACAGTGTCCCGCCACGATAAGCGCCTGTCCCTTCATACCACTTGCTACACTCTTCCTAATGAGCTTCCTAATGCAGCGAGGCATCGAGTGGGACAGCTGGAAAGCAATGGCGCTGCTAAAAACATCCGAAGGTAAAAAGATAAGGAAGTGGTGCAAAAATAGGTGCGATTAGTAATGCAACCTTTGGGAAACCCTTAAGAAGACCGCTGTTTTCGTAATACTTTTCTCCGGACGGATATGACGTGACAAACGATAAATCGCCTATTTTAAGACGGCCTCGATTGCGAAAAATGTCGAAATGACGTTTGTGGAGTGTTTGCGAACTCTGGGCGCTGGCTGTTTTGAGGTCAACAACCTTGCACAAACAGGCGGTTGTAGGTGTTGGAGTCAATTTGTTGCTTCCGGTGAGTTGCACTCGCCGCCTGAGTCAACTCCCATGCGGGCGCGAAAACATTGGTGGCGTTGCATAAGACGCTCCAACCAATGCAATTATCCTTTAGAACGACGATCTGCCGGATGAGGATGATTTCAGAGCGATTTCTGAAAGGCTGCGAAGCTGCATTAAGCAGATTTATGCGATTGTCCGTCAAAGCCGTGGATTACGGGAGATTCAAGATGTCTGTTGGATCGGAGAACTACAAATCGTGGAATGAGCCGATCTTCTTGAATGAAAAGATCAGAGGTCACGGCAATCACATTGTGTATACGGAGAACCTTGGGATTTGCCTTCAGTAAAACATAAAACATAGCGCTACGGTAGAATATAACCTCAAATTCCTGCTCACTAAATCCACTCGAAGAAAAAAATAAAAAATTAAAAACGAATAAAACTCGGGAGTAAGTGAAGGCGATACGACAAGGAATGACAAAAGTTAGATGAACATAGATTATGGGTCCTGCAACGAAAACCCTGGTTGGGCACTATTCGATGAAGGTGTCCTTTGATTTTGCCCTTATTCGCGTCATTTTGGGTTCGGGCCAACCCTAGTCAAAACTGTCGTTACCTCATTTTGCATTGGTTTCTGTTCTACAGGTGGCGCTCATTTAGGCCACACTTGGCCTGGAATCTATCGAGCTCTCCCTCAGAGACTTCAAAAAAAATGTAAAGCTTATTTGTGCTTTGGCACAAGCACATTATCATCTCTCGAGTCTCACATCACCTTATGCTAGCCAGAAGGCGGCACTGGCCGTGACTCATGATTTTGCTTGGATAATCCTCCAAACCCTCTAGTATCCCAAATTCCTGGCTTTCGTCTATTTATAAATAAAGATTAATATTTATAAATTGCTCTACATCCATTTCCGCTTCCACGCTTCCGCTTCTTCTTGAACCGCAGAACCGTTCCTACCAAACAGTGCCCCTACATTTTTCCTGATGCACTATTTACGCTCACTTAAAAAGTAGCGGCCCTAAACTCCAATTTGCAGATGTTTACTACACGTGAGATGTTTGTGTAAGACGCGACAAAGGGAAAATGGAAATGTTTTCGCTATAGAAAACACTCCAAAACACGGTTGTTCCCTACGGTGACTAAGATTTATCCCGATTGTCCAGGAAGCCAAGCGATAAGGATTGAGACGGTGAATCACATTCTTTACAGATCAGAAGCTCTTTAAGTGGACTTGTCGCCGTGAGTCAGCGGTTCTACTCCCGTCAAATCTACGAATAAAGAAGATGGAGAATCCGCAGGATCTTGCGGATATCCGAGGAATTTAAGGACTTCCAGGGGAGATCGGCCTTGAGCCCAATCTTGGACGGGGTGGGCGATTAGTCTTGGGCAAGGAAGCAACAAGATTCTTCAAAGAGGTTCCAGGATTCTTCCAAGAGTTGAAAAGATAAAGGAGCCTAACACATGAGCATCCGTTATCGCCCCAAGTTTTTCTTTTTTCCAACCCAAAGTTTTTCTCAAAGCCTTTTCAATGACGAGGTCCAGTCCCTATCTTCTTGCAAAGGCCTAAAATTGTGAGAAAGACCCTAATAACCCTAAATGAGAGACCCATGTCAGGTCTAACATGCCTTTTATCAGGAAACGTGGAGGCCGATCTTGGCCTTGGACTCTTGCACCCCTCGCAACTCAAAACAATTACAGCCGTGGAGCTACAGTAGTCGATTCGCCGAGGTTTCTTTGTGCTACATTCTGAGTTTGCCATGATTCAGCAAGTTCCGATTCGACGGGATTCGAATTTGTGCTCTAAGGATTTCGCGAATTGTTTTCAATTTGAGCGTACAAAGGCCCGGCGCCAGGCTCGCTTCTGGGAATCTGACGAGGGAAGCCAGACGGTTCCCTTGTAAATAACAACATTGCAACTACAATTCGTCATTCGTCATCGTCGTGGTACGGTAGTTTGAAAACAACTTCTCGGGGGTTTAAAGACCGAACTCTGTGTCAGAGGACAACACGGCCTGTTTGTCACCTTCTTGACAAAGCGCCGGGAGACTTTCGCTGAAAAGGTGCATTTTCGGAGTGGACTCTATGGGAACGTCACCAAGTGCGTGTTGTTGTCTGGCCGTTCCCACGAAGCAAAGAAGCTGGATCTAGCACCGTGGACAAAGCACGAAGGTTGCTTTCTTGGAGATCACAAGCGGCTAAGGGTCTTTGATTAAGAAGGAGGCAACTATGGACCTCTAATTTTCTGGAAACGTGGACAAGATAAGGACGGAGTTCTTCCTAAGCAAGGATGCTCACTTTGACTGAACAAAATAGTTCTTGTGGATTGGAAACAGAAGATAGAGGTGACGTATTTCATAGCCCTGATTTAGAATCACCATCATTAGGAGATTATGTTAGGACGCCAGATCTCGACCTGTTTAGTTTCAAAGCGCTCCCTATCTAGTCAATCACCAAGACTACTCTATTACTTGTTATTTCTCTAGAATCTAAATAGGATGCATAAGCAGAAATGCTCACTTCTTGTAGATTGAAAACAAACGATAGAGGGGACGCATTTCATAGCCCTTTGCCTCATTTCAAATCACCATCATGTTAGGATATTATGTTTCAAGTTACAGTTTCAAAACGCTTCCTATCTAGTCGATCATCAAGATTATGACTTACTCTAGGATTTGCTATTTTTCTAGAATCTAGGTAGAACGCAGAAAGCCACTGCACCCTTTCTAATTTTGTTCAAACGGGCACAAAGAAGTCCTCCAATGAGCAAGACAAAGGGCCATAGGACAAAGCATTCAGTTTATGACTGTTATTAGCCCACTAATAGCCGATGATTACGTGCACATAGCAAAGGCTGGATATCCCGATGTTCAAGTAGTCGTGGCGAAAGTGGATGCTATAATCGCCCGCCCGGTCGTCTCCTCGGTGTTCGATGAGTGGTTTGTCTTTCGTAGTGGTGATCACTCGTACGTAGGTGAACTTGCCCTTGAGCTGCTCGAGCAGAGCCTTGGCGTCAGGGCAACTGCTGGTGTGGGGTGGTTTTCCAAGGGTTGTTTTCCTAAATGTTGGAATTTCAGTTGATGAAGCCATAAGATGTGGGGTACAATTGCGTCTCAACCATCTTTCTGTCCCGCATCCACTCCGTGCGACGATTCTGGACATGCGTGTCCGTGTAGTTGACGTTGAAGACGGAAATTTCATATTTCTTGGCGTGTGTATACTGGAGAAGTTGATGTTCGCTGCCAGCACGCACGAAGAAGGCGTTCTTAATGACAGTACCACCGATGAAATCTTTCTTTGGAACGACATCGACCATATAAGCGGCTCTAAAAATCGTCCGTGTAAGGAGGCGCATCAGAAAGCGGGTTTACCGAGGGCTATTGTACTTTTCTATCTGCTCAAACAGGGAATTGGCGATTTCTTTGTCACTCGTTTTTTTGCCGTCCTCTGCGAGAACTTCGAGCTTCCCTAATAGTGTTTCGTTCAATCCCTTCCACGCGTTCTGGAAACAGAACATACGTGCATTGCAAAAATGTTCATTTCAACATACGGTGTTTTGTGCAGCTTCCATTCTGTTCAGAACCTGTTGAATATCCGTCAGCGCTGATTCTCTGTTCAGGTCATATGATCCCCTGCGGAGTTGATTGCAATAAACAGCGTTCACGGACTGAAACAATTAACGAAATCAAAAAAAAAGATATATTAGATTTTCTAATTTTCTAAAAAAATTTTCTAATTGAAGATGGGGGAATTTTTAGTATTTCGGGATTTTGCGAATGTAAGTTACATATCTGACCTTTTCTAATAGAATTAATTCTTACAAACTATATATGACCTTCTTATATGTCTCCTGAAACATACCAAAAGGAAAGCGTCGTTAATTATGATGCGCTGCATATTTCGCAGAGCCGCATAGCTGTAGTTCTGTTCGGCCAGGCACATCATGCCAAAATGAGAGTCATGACTAAGGCTATTTAATAAAGCCTTCAGATCCGTCGTGTAGTCCACATCATCACAAAACTTCTGATATTCCCTCAGTGCGTTTGCTCCATTCTGCGCAATCGCTTCCATATGCCCCTTTGCTCTTGCTGCATGATCTCTAGGCTAAATAGTGTTCGATGATAATGATCTGTTTTGAGAGGATACCGTTGAGACGAGATAGGTTGAGTGGGCCACATCGCATCGCAGTGTGTTTACGGCTGCGTCTAATGATGCCTTCATTTTCTTCATTTCCAGCTCGAATTCATTGGGAGAGCTCTAGAACGATCGATCATGGTAGATCAAAGAAGACGTCTTACATCGTCGATCTGAGTCGCTGCGCACAGGGATATCATTTGGGCGACTGCTGCAACAGGAGTTCCGTTGACAATGGCGACAGTGTCAGCAGTAAACTTTATGACCTTCATGCCATTCTGATATAGTTTGTTTGCGCGGAGTTGTTCTAGAAACATAATGGAGTTTCCCTGAACACGAGTCAGAAACTTACTGTATTTAAGCTTCGCCTTCGTCACAGCTCCATTCACGTCGGCATCGTAGCGCGTTTGCTGATCGGCCCATACAGTCGATACGATCAGGAACAGGAAGAGCGGCTGAAGGGATACCATAGTCTTTGCGTGTGCCATGTATTGCAGGTCCACCCTTTTAAAGCCCTGATTTTTATCATCATTATGCGGCCTGAAGCCATAAAATTTATGTGTTTCTGGTTTGGACTGTCTCACACCTGTGGAAAATGGCTAAAATAATGTGTTGGATGGGTGGCTCAACACGGAGAATAAGCAATGAGCTGCAACGGAAGCAGCAGTGGAAGACCCTTGTCAGTTTGTGTAGGCTCACATTAGATCAAAGTAACGATTAAAGTAGTTTACAGTTCACTCTTTCTAATACGTTCTTGTTTGATTTCCTTGGTTTTGTTCTGATTCACCAGGGTCTCTATAGGTCTTTAGTCTCTATTGGTCTTTATATACAGTATTTAGCGGTTAGGACTCGACGGGCTTGGTCGACTCTCAAGAACCACATTTTCTAGCGAGCAGTCGTACTTTCCGGTAGTCTAATCTGGTTAAAAAATAGAAACAAGCAAAAACAAGCCACGTGTGTTTCAGATCTCTAGTTCAAGTTATTAGCGAACAATTGAAAAGTGAATTGTTGTGTCGCGAGGATAATGGCGGGCGTAATGTGATTTGCTTCAAATTGCTGACCTGTTTGTTTGTGAGAGTTCGTTAGGAGTAAAAGGTGCCAACAGGGGGAGTCAGCAGTGGGGGAGAAGGTAGCAAAGCACCTTCCAAGAATGGCAACCAGTTACAAGAAGTGGTCATGGAAATCACATTAAGCGCTGCAATTCAATAGTGGGGACACAGAGTGACTCACAGATGGTCACATAGTAACTCCGTGCTCTCTGCAAAGGAATCCGAAATCAACGCCACATAGGCCACTTACGTCACCATAACTTGGGATCATTCCCATTACGGTCGCTAACGATTCTTGGTGTTAGATCAGGTCACTGTGCTCGAACAAAGTAAGATGGAGATCGTTGCGGGACGTTGTTTACAATTCGTTACAGGATCTCGCAGAAAGTGATCTGATCCGACACTGCGGACAAGCTTCTAGTGCCGCTTTGTGAGCTTGCAAGCTTTGGCCCTGACATTGGCCCCTCTGGCCCTGACTTGCAGGCTTTGGCCCCCTTCTCTCATCGTCTGCGCTCGTAGGATATGTTACATTTCCACTTGCAAACCTCTTCCTTCCCAGCTTTCCCACTTTATTGGACCGGTGGCTTGAGGACCGAGCTTCCACTTCCATGTGGATATAAGAAAGCCAAAGCGCAAAGCTCCCAAATCTCCACTCTGTATAGAACACCAGACAGCCTTCTAAGAGCCATGGTTCTGCATAGATCAAAACACCAAAGCCGATAATATTTTGGCGTTCTCAAAGATCCATTATTTGCATTTTCACCAAATGTCAGCCGGATCTGAGGGGACGACTTCTGAAGGTTCCCAGCTAGGAAATTTCCTGTTTTCGTCTGACAACTGTTGCACAGCTATACTTTTAGCTGTGGCGACTACATGTATGCTACTTATGAGAAGTCAGAATTCTGGAAATACTGAAAATTAGGGAGATTTTGCAGGAAAGCCAGTGCGTTGCCCTCGAAGGTCTTGCCGACATGACGTTCAGGCCGGTCATGAAAGGGTATTTCCTGTCAACATGGCCTTTTTCCTTCATGCGACCGTCCGCTCGGTGGCGCGCCTCTCCGGACATGGTTAGAGATCGAATCGACAAAAATAAAGCGGTCTTTGGAACTTTACTAAAACTCCATGTTTTGTGGCCACCGAGCTGCAGATCAGAGACCGACCTTCATGCAAGCATCGTCTGCGTTCTGCAGCTGTTTTTCGACCCAGCACACTTTGTTGTCGCCAGGCACAATTGAACTGACAGGTTTGGAACCGGCTCGTCGAAAGATCACCGACGACTGTTTCCAACGACAACAAGCAACCAGGGTTCCGCGTTTTCGTCTCTCCTGTTTGGACACAAACAGAGTCGTGATGTCAAGACGCACCTCATCGTGGCACACACGGGGACGGGATAAATCGTGCTTTCTGTCTTGGTAGCCAGGATTTTCATCATACAATTCTAAGAAGAAGGAGCGGATAACTAGCATAAAGAAGAAGAAACAAAAAAAAACGTAAGGAGCAAGCATTTGTTCCACTATTGAAGTTTGGGATCTTCAGGGGGCTTAGAAACTTACCTGGCTCCTAAAATTGTTCATTGTCTTTCCCATTATGTACCCTGAGAAGGATAGGCACCTCCAAAAGAAAGTACAGCGGTATACACCGGTATACACATCATATTTTACAGAAAAATAAGGAATAGGCGTTGGGGGCCGTTTTACAGAGCCCGTAAGCCGGGTTTAAGCATGGCGGAGCTTAAACCGGGCTTTATTTTATTGGATTTTGAGCTGGGATCTAGCCTCATGCAATTGGGGATAGCACTTGCCCTCTTCACTCACCACAACCTTGTAACTGTTTTGGCACATTCAGTACTACTGTGTGTGCTCTGCATCTGACCAAACGAATCCCTTGGAATTCCATTGAACTGGCATGATTCTTTGATTGAAAAACTAAAGAAAATGAACCCAAGGACTAACCTCCTGGAATTACAAGTGTTTTAGAACATTTTGTACTATGTGTTTTGCATCTGAACCTATAAAGATATAAGCGCTGCAGATAGAATTCCCTTTAACTACTATCATAACTCACCGGGAATCCGACCTTTGCCACTTCTGCAGCCGTTGGTTATCCCATGTAGCTAATTTGCAATGGTCAACCCTACCTACATAGCACTTGTAATGTAAAAAGGCATCTTGGAATTTGTGCAACAATTAGCCCCAATCTAGGACAACTCCCTTCCGCACTTTGATCAACATGTAGGCCAACTCTAAGAACGTTGAAAGTTGAAAATAGCATCGTCAGCGTCTGGCTGCAACAGCAGGTCACCAAGCGTGGGCCAAGTAGTCAAGTCCTTTCCTTTCCAGGAGCTTCGTCTACAGCTGCTGAGTGCTTTGGTGGACAAAGTTATCGTCTTACGTCACAGCCAGTCGCTCAAACTACGCAACTCGGCGAGGTCAAGCTCATAGATCACGGACCACAAAGGTCTCCGTGCAGGTGAAGAAACGAGCATACTAGAAACTCATTCATTGTGCCTAATTGTGTACGTAGATGTAAACACGTAAAACAGCCTACTTTTTAACCTTCTGTGAACGCGGCGACGCAAAAACCAATTAACTCAGCAAATTAGAGAGCATTACGCCCTAATGTCCTTCCGCTTATTTCACTAGAAGTGTTGTTTTCCGGTGAACTCGCTCGCTCTTTTGTTTTTGATCCGGGGAACGAGGGTGTTTCAAGAAACTGCAGGTGGACAAGTGGGGACAGAGATCAAGGTCGACTTATTGTGCCTATTTGCAGTTTTTATGGTGTTACGGCGCGTTTTTAACCAAGAAATTGCAAATTGGAGCTTGTTTTGGTGAGAATTAGTAATTCAACCGGCTCGATTTGGCTTCTTTCCGAAATCGAGCGGGCTCGAGACTCGGCTCGGAGGTCGTTTCGGGACCGAGTCGGGATCTCTGGTAGTATGCATCACAGAAAAATCGGTTTTCATCAATTCTCCACTCTAAATTGCTTTATTATGTATAGGAAGAACCAAAAGTGGAATCGCTCTCGAGCAAGAACAAGACAGAAAACACTGTAGACATTTACTAGCCATTTTTTTGCCGAAGTCGTGACAAAGCTAACTTTAACTCTTTTTAATAACCTCGAATTGGATCAATCGTTCTCAAGGACCTTTGCCCACCTTTCCTTTGATAAATAAACTAGGAATTGGAAATTTGAGTTCGATACTCCATCCTTATACTTCCTTTTCCAGCCGACATACAAAACACAAAGGTATCGCCGTGACTAAGAGCCGAACGGATTTGTAGTCCACACATGATTAGTGTTTGCGATGGCAGAGGCGACAATCCGAGACGATTGTGGAACAATGGAAGAGACGTTTCCACCCACCGTCTGGGCCTTCTGCAGATCTACTTGCTCTTGTTTTCACCTTCGTGCAAAAGGGAGCAGCTTGCAGCGTGTAAAAACAAGACTGATAATTGGAAGGTAGCTGAATGTTTAAGCATTTGTTATAGGGACATCGACTAAACAGAGCTCGTGAGAAGCAAACAGATCGAAGGGATCGAAGCATAACCCTGTAAAACCCACCAGATTAGTCGTCTCTTTGGTCGATTTTTGGTAACAAAAAAACATCCTGCAGCCATAGTGCTTACATTACTAACAACAAGTACGCCATAAAAGAAGCCTCAGTCTTTAGCTTTAAGAATGTCCGAACAAAGTTTTACCTGATTACCGTCACGTAAGATCTTGAGCATCTGACAACCCTACAGGTGCAAGGAATTGTCACCAAATTCGACGTAATTCATGTGATTTTTATTTTTACCTTTTGGGCGCTCTCCGAAAGTCCTTCCATTAGAATTTTGTTTTGACCAATACCTATTTCCTTCGCCACGTACATAAAGGCTTGTTCATAATCTCGGATCAGATCACATTGCTGGAGCTCTCGAACCGATCTGCGAACAACGTCCCACAGCGATCATAGGAATCTGATTCGCGGATTGGATTTGACAAGCAGTCAAACTAACTTGGGTTTGGCATTGTTCACATTTTTGTTCCAGCAATGTGATCTTTCCGAGACTACGAACAAGCCTTATGACTAGTTCCGGTCGATCTTGAGCGAATTTCTATGCATTCATGTCATTATGATTTGATCATTATGATATTGTACTGCATAATTGCATTTGTCACGATTTATTGCTCCTTCAGCGGATGCTTCTCAGATGCTAACGACCTCCAAGAGCCAGCACAGGTTACACACTTTGCTTTACAATGCAGATCAGTAATTCTCGAATAAGAAAAAAAAGGTTCGTCTTGCCAACCGTATCATCCTCTTCTCTCTGCCAATCTAGTCATCGTCTCGTTGTCCGTTGTGACACGACAGTAGAGTGCTTACCTGTGTGAGACAATGACCGGTGATTGCGCCGTTGTGCTCTAGGTCCACACTTTCGTTTACCACCGCCTTCCACCATATTCTGGAGGCGCTTTAGAAATGTGGGAGAAAGCGGAGAGACAGAAATAGATTAGAATAGACTCGAAAACATCTCGGTACAGATGTGATTGGCTGATTTTAGGCCGTTTTCGTGCTGCCCTATGACGTGCCGTCGCAGGGCACAACTCGGAGGCGACTGGGTGTGAGGACAGCGTTGATGAGCTTCGGTGGTAATGTTGGGGACCGGCTCCTTTGCAAACTGGATGGGAAAAGATTTGAAACATTTGTTTCTAGCAAAAACGATTGCACAAATGTCGGTGGTTCATTTCTTATACCTTTGCCTGTATTTCGAGCTTTGACACTGTCCAGAAAAGCCCTTGCCCCGCCAGAGTTAAGGTGCTTAGGACCCATATTCGCTAAATAAGGACTTCCAGGCGCATTTACGACGCTATCGGATAAGTTCAACTTAACAGAGATTACAGGACGCTCGCCTGGCAGATTCAAAGAGATGGCATTTCACAAAATCGCATCTATTTCTGCATGCTTTGACGGCCTCAGCAAAATATCCTCTCAGCAGTAAATTCTCCTCACATAAAAATGAATTTATTGCGCAGAAAGGCTCAATGTGTTCATATTCCGAGAAGCACCTCCCAAAATATGTATTTCTAGAGGTATCAGACAAAGCGACGGCTTTCCGGACTGTGTTACGTGTTTTGACGGTATTGTTTTTTGCCATTCCATGAAGTGTTTTTATTTTATAACACTGAAAATAGCACTTTATTATGAGAGAATGTTTATAAACAGAGCATAGATCCTCTTGCAGCGGAATGCGTCTATAGCGATTATCTATCCATGACCTGAGACGAAGAACTCTATGGGAGAAATTTGAAGTAGATATAATTAAGCAAACAGCAGAAAACAGTTACCACAAACTCGCAGACTTCTGGCGCTAAGAAAAACGACGTAAATCCTGCTGCAAGTAAGTTTCACCCAACTTGTGAAAAAATGTCCCGAAGAAGGTGGTGGTGGTATAGAGAGCATACTGGTCCACGAAAGCAAAACTACACGATAACGATTATAACGAATACCATTGAGCTTTATTGCACTAAACAATAGCAATAAAATATGATGCGAAATTAAGGACAAAACAGAACACAGTTTCCTCGCACCCACGGACTCTCCTGAAGGAAGATGACATAAACCCTACAACTTGCGTCAACGGGATGGTCAATTTGGTAAAGCGACCTAATGTGCCAATGGACTTTCGTTTTAATCATCTTCAGGATATCTTCTTCAATTGACTCCACATTGACCGCTCTCATGTTCGTGCTGACCAAGTCTTCCGGAGAGGCTTGGATACCACTGAAGACTTTGTAAGCCGCTAGAGTCCGTGGGTCCATCTGCTTCCACTGGTCGATGACTGCAAAGAATACGCTGGGGTCCTCGAATTCCGCATCCAGCCTCTCACAGCTTTCCGAGAAGAAGTAGTCCACCCAGAACCGTTCGTCCACGAACTCCGACATGCTCCTCGGCACCACGTCGTTAATAAAGACAGATCGGAGCGTCCCTGTCGAAGCCATCTCCTTCAGGAGCTTCCACTCATGTTCGATGGACTCCAATCTCACCGAGGTGAAATGCTTCAACAGGTGTACACATCTCTGCAGCATTTTCAAGTACCAATCTTGAACGGGTCTGGGGTACCCGAGCGACTGTGTCAAAGTCAGCGCCTTGTTTGGGGAATATAGGCGTAGTAGAGCTTTCAACTGGGCGTCGTCGTGGTTGATGAGCTTCCAGCTGGATCCCATATTTGGACGGTACTTACAGAACTGGAAATCCATGACACTCTTGGAGATTTCTTTCAAGACTTCCGGGCAGAGCGTTCTCTTCTCCATGTGCGTCCAGCCATCCAGCTTGTAGCGGATCTTCCAAGTGAACAATGAGTAGCAGTAAGCCAAGTGAACAATGTTGCGGTCCTCTGCGTAGTCGGCTTTGAAACGTCCCCAAACGCCGGAAACCTGCTTGACTCGGTCATGAAGCTTATGTGGAAGTCTTCGGACTATCGATTCGACAAAAAGCAAAGGAACGGTGTCCATAGCGCTTGGTTTATTCTCACGAACTGAACCAACCGCAGAAAAATGCGAAGACACCAACGTTTACACCAATAAATGGTCCCAAGCGGAAAAGATCCAAAAATTGCACCAATTTTACATCGGCCAAGTGCGACTCTAAGGCTTGCAATGGGATGGGAGTACTTACCTTATGCCCAGAATGTGATAAAAGACTTCTCGGCCACTTTGTGACCTCTTGTGAACTGCAATAAAGCGAATCTCACACCAAGAACTGATCCCAAGTGGAAAGATTTTGAAAACTGCAGTTTCACACCAATCGTAATGCTGCTAACAACTCTGCATTAAAGCGGGCAGTTAGTGGTTACGGTACTCATGGGAAAAAAGCCGTCGCCGAGAATATACGGTTGTTTTGAACACGGGCTAATCTTATCTCGTTTGTGATGTAAGTCACAACCTTCAGGTTTCCCGTCTAGCACTCCCACGCTATCTTAATTGATCACTTCAAACAAAGGGCGCAGACGTCAATTGTTCAACAATCGCTGTTTTCCTCGATTTGTGACTTAAATCTGGTTGGTCTGCTATCGTCACACTACATGATTGTTTCTATTTCCTGACCGAAAAAATCCTTCTCACGATACTTGTGTAATGCTTGTATCTTATGGGGGCCGACAAGGAGAAATGCCAAGTATGGCACACAACGATTAACATATGCATTCTCTTTAAGATAGGCAATGAAAAGCTGCAATCCACTCAAAAGGGATAGAGGAAAATTTACTTAAGTCAAAAACGTTGCGTGTGTTCTTGGACAACCGTAATGCTTACACCATAGTTAACAGCACCTTTGAGCTAAAGGAATGTGAGTTTCACCGTAGTTGACTGAACAAAGCCCTTAAAAGTAACTGCAGAGTCTCATCATGCGAAGATAGACTTTTTAAGGAGATATTAGAGAGATAGGGTATTCATAGAATAACTTTTTATTTGAGATCTAACGAGGAATGTTCGCGAGTCGGCCATTTTTCCGAATTTTGTGAGTGGGTGCATTTGATAGATCTCGGTGCACATAGTCACAAATGACAATTTATAATTGCCATCTCCCCGAATTATTTTTGAAAAAA
>JADLIF010001934.1:0-10544 GCA_016648015.1 Steinernema khuongi | reverse complement strand
TTCCGATGCTCTAGTGGTTATTTAAGATGCCCATTCCAATGGTGACATCGGTTTTTTTCAGAAATCCCGTGAATCACGAGATACGGGCAAAATCCATGGTGGTCCTATCATTATGACGAGCAGTGTAGGTGGCTTATTTGCAGGTGTAAATTATTTTAATGGAGCAATTGGCTGCAAAATACTGTCAATTGTGATTCGGATTTAGTTTGCAATGTCATATTTGTAGAAATGCAAGCTTAGGGTGTCCTCAAATTTTCAGTCATCATGTCTACGTCTAGTCTAATGTCTCCTGCTTTGGAAGTGCCTTTTGAAGTGAATTTGACTCCTGAACCTCTTTTGCTCAGGTCCCAGGGGACACACATGTACCAAGGGCTAGAGATATACTGTATGGGAGATCTAGCCTCAAAAGAAAACTTTTAATGGTTTGTTTTGCTTCACACCTACACCTCTATCTTCCTTAATTAGGATCTCTGTTTGGAGCAGAAGGCTTGCCTACTCGCTCCTGGCTAGTCGTCATAGCTGGGTAGACTTTGATCCGGAGAATACCTCGAGGCCAAGGGTTTGCTTTTATACGTGCAGTCAAACGGACAAGAAGGCGGCATATCTAATCAAAGTTGTGCCCAAACGTGCGGTTTATGGCGTTCCTGCGTTCTCGTTTGTGTCCCGTTTGAACGCCGCGAACAACTGTTTATCGTTTTGCGAGGGCACCGAAGTGCATCGAGTGCAAAGATCAAGGTGTGCATTAAGATAAGTCGGCGGGAGCCATAGAAACACGCGCAGAATCACATGGTTCAGGATGAGGGCAACCAGGATAACCCTATAATCTATGTGTTGCGGGAAGTAGCAGTCATGAGAAGTAGTATACATAGTTACAGCCGTGGTGTGGTCCACCTTATCCACGTAGTTCCTCTTCCGCCTTGTTTTCAGTGATCTCACGACCTTAGTCGACTGTCTTCTGGACGCATTGGCCCAACAGAAGAACCCTCTGCTCGGCCGGTTCTTCCTTGCTTCTCAGCTGTTTGGTCTTTCGGTCGTCGACAAGAAGCCGAACGCCTCCACTCGTCCGTGCACACAAAAACGCTCATTTTGTTGCAATTTCACTCGTTCCAAACAAGGCAGGAGCCGCGCCCTCGACTCTCTCCGCTCCTCGAGTGCGTGAGGGTTTCGCCGCGAAATTGCGTCTAATTTGCTCGGAACCACGTTGTCCGAGGACGTCGTTTGCCTGCAGACTTGTCACGCTCTGACTCACGCGCCGATCCTTCGCTCTGTGGGGAGAGTTGTTGTTGTGGGAAGCTCCTTGTCCAGCGAGGAACGCCGATGTGCCAAGTGGTAAGTGTTATTCTAAGGGGCCCTATTTATAGGGCGGTGGGAACGGCCACGTCGCCGAAAGTAGGGAAAGTAAACGTCATGTTTTCAAGTGCATGGGGCAGCTAATCAGTGTGGCTGTGCGAAATCTCATATGGATATGTATCAAGTGGGTATCTACGCTCTAGTTTGGCTTTTGCCCATAGGTACACCTAAACGAATACATGTAGCGATACTCCACAATATCCATTGCCCTAAGAAACATAGGCGATGTGCTCTCTGAACTGGGTGGGACAACTTCGGTTCATGTGGACTGAGTTTACTCGTTTTGCTCCGCTCTTGCACATAGCACCATTAGGAAACATATCTCTCACCCCTGATAAGCCCACAAGATGGCCCCTCAACATCTCGGCCCAAAAAGTGTGGTTATAGGGGACAAGCAGGGCGGCATACGTTTTCCAACTCAAGGATCGTGGGCACCGGAGCCAGAGCCTTTATCGTGTCACCCGTACAAATTTCATACTTCTTTTCTCTGCTTATAGGCCTATGAAACAGCAAGAAGGTCTAGGCTTGCTGCCGGTCGACAAGATCCCATTGTTAGAGCCCTTGACAGCTACGTTGTGTGAAGAATCCTGGAGAACCCTAGAGGAGAATGCTTGAAATTCTAGCTCCATAACAAAGAGTGCTTAGAACCGTAAAACAGAAGCGTGTTGTTTGTTGTGTTTTTGTTCCTTTTCGTTGTCTAGTACATCTGAAATCCTAGAAGAAGAAGGCGCAACAATACGATTAGACTGGGACCATAGAACCGTTAATGTCCACCTGAGATGCCGACTTGGGGTGATTTTGCTCGTAAGTCAGCGTGAGTCAAGTGGGTTAGATGCGTCCCAGCGCGAAATCTTGACACCTACACCTTGACGCACAATTACTGTTGAGCTAAGACACATCTAACCCTTAGGACGCGTCTAATCTTTGTGAGTCGTCATCTCATCTCAGATTATCCACACTAGGCCCATCTTCTAAATTCTGTTCCTTGGACCAACAAACCTTAGCTTTTTGTCCCTAGATCTTCAAAGAGCTCCTCACTGCGAAGGATTGAAGTAGTCGTGCGAATCAGAAGGACTTGTCCGATGTATTTTGGCTTCGAAACTCGACAGTAGCGTGGCTAATACGGTCCTGTTTTCCACTACTCTCCTGAGAGCTTTCCCTAAAAGTCCTCGGAGTGAGTAACGTCGTCTGGGTGCCAAGTGTTGAAAAACGACCCTGTCCCACAGTTGCGAAACCTTTTTTTAACTCTCCCAATTTTGTCTCTGCACTTCGTGTTATTAGTCCACGGCGCAGCCTTGCCGCGTCACGACCCTGGAACCTGGCGGTCCTGGTGCTCAGAAATCGGTTCGCTCGTTCTCTGGGACTCAAAGGCGCCCTTCAACTTCGACGGGTCCATCGCACACTCACTTCTAACTCAATTTGCTCTTTATGCTCTAATAGCACGCAAACAACCGCGGCGCCACGATCTTCTCTAATTGGCCGAAGGATTTTCTGTTTTGCAGAACCAGAAACCGAAAACCTGGTGAAAACCAGGGATTGGCCGTGGAGAGGGCTGCTTAGCCAAAAGCTAAGGAGCGAATTTGGGCCCTTTTAAAGCATAAGAGGCTACTGGATTCCGTAACCAAGCGGCGAGTCGACTTCACGTCAGAGGAGCCCAAATTAATCTTAAAATTAGTCTTTTGATGTCGATAGTCCCAGCCAAGCATCTCTGGGCCTAAACCCTCCTTGAAACAAGTTATTACCCCTGGGAAATTCATTTGGAGCTCAAGCAGGAAACAAAAAGACGTATTTGGTAGATTGCCTCCTTCAGTTTGAGCCAAAAAACGATCCAAAGCCGAGGTCTATAAAGCTGGTACTCAAAGTTCTAAGAATTATAGGTATAGGTCAATCCTCTTAGAAGAACCAAACACTCCATGACTGTACCTTGCTGACGATTTTTCACAGAGCGTACTAAGAACTTTGGAAGTGCACAAAATCCCGAATTTTGGAAAAAAGATGGTCGTTCACCGCCTATGTATGAGCAGAGAGGGGAAATTTCCCGAATCTGAGTTTTCGCTGTGGGACTCGGGCTTCTCCTGAGGTCATTGCCTTCTGAAACTCCTACTTCACTGACTGGAGCAGGTTTGCCCTGTTAGTTATCCAAACAAGTTCTGCAGCTGCAGGACAAGTTCTGTAGATGCTCTTAGGAATCCTTATCAAAAAGAGCATTAAACGCACCCAAAGGCGATAATTTATGGTCCAGAGCCACTCAAGGTTGTAACTCTTTCTCGCTTATAGCCGTTCTCACCTGCTTGTAACCTTGGCAGCTCATAAGTAGATGGGTATACTTGGAGCTCTTGTGAGTCTTGAGCCTGCGCTAGAGTGGCGATTTCATTAGAATTACCATAATCACCTTACATGGCAATAAACATGTTCTTAAGTGGTTCCAAATCAAAAAATCACCCTAAGGTGAACCCTTTGTGCCTCCAATCTCCTTAGCTCCCTCCTTGAGCCAAACCCTTCCCAAAACCTCGTGTTTCCAGATGCCCTACTTGGCAATAATTTTATCACCCTGTTGTTTACCCCAACGCCCTCTTCGCGCTTCCTTGTCTTCCAACGAGCGCTAATCGCCTCACCGAGGATCCGCCCCCAAGGAGGCGCCTTCCCAGGCCTCGCTGGCCAGCGGTGCCCGCCGAACTCCGATTGTTTTGGCTCGAAAGATCGAGTTCTCGCGGATTAGATTTCGCTCTAATTCCCGACCCGTTTCCAGCTTGCCACGTCGCGATCGCCGCCCGGCTTATCCAGTTATCCGGCCGACCTCCTTCGGACTCCCTCCGCGGCTCAGCTCCGATGGCGACGCACGTGGTTACCGTAGTCACGGACAGTCTGCCGCTGGTGGCCGGCGTGCCCACGCTGCTCTTCCTCTGGAGCGCGCTGTCCAAGGTGGCCATGGCCAAGATCGCCAAGGACAGCCAGCTCCTGGCGCTCCTTCTCCTTGGCGTCGTCGTCTCGGCGGTGTCCCACGTGCCCAACGCCGTGCTCTGGGTCCTCTTCGGGACCGGTGCCCTGCCCAACTCCTTGACCCTCCAGTGGTGCCTTCTGATGGGCGCCATGGTCACCCACTGCACCAGCGTCTTCTACGACCTCTGCGGCGTAGGACTCATCGTGCACCGGGTCACCGTCTTCTGGTCGCCACTCGTCTCCGCCAAACGCTGGGTCAAACCCATCGGCTGGACGGTCGTCGCGCTCTCCGCCCTCTGCTCGGCGATTCTTGTCGCCGTCGACATCATCTACACAAGGCGCGACTTGGTCTACAGCCACGGTGAGCGCGCTTTCGCTTCTGTGAGGGCTCAAGGAGCTGAGATCAGCAAGGGACTAGGGCTAAGAAAGAGTCAATGTGGGACAGAAGGGTTAAAGAAGGAGCAGGAATAGTGGTGATCGTTCTTTGGAGTCCCGGCATAGGATCTTTGAGTGTCTTTAACCTTCTGGAAAGCGATTGTTTGCTAGGAGGCAGCTGACAAGTAGCTGGAATACGATGGTCGGAGATAGAACTTACCCCTGGTGAAACCCAAACCCAAACCTAAATTGGCGGTGGATACGAGGCACGCCTAATCACAACTATGTGCACGCTGCGATTTTCCTCCACTTTTAGGTTTACATTCTAGGAAGCAAAATGGTTATGCATAGCTGATAAAAAGTCTAAGGGAGCTAAAAAAGACCCCAAGAACGTCTCCAAGTTGCAAAAAGAGTTGCAATTCCCTTTTTTAATGGTTATGGTAACCCAACAGTACAAGTATAATTGACCAATATTGAGTCAGCATGGATGCAAAAGAGGTAAATAACTTTGTCAAAGGACAGCTTAGGCACTTGAGGTCGAATTTTTGAGTTACAGAGAATGTGTGTAGTAACGTCAAAAGTTTTTCGCTCACAAATCATATAATTATTATTACGTCACAGCGCAAAATCTGTAGCATTCCTAGTAAGCCTCGATTATACTTTTGGTAAGTCAAAAGGAGCACAGAAAGTGCACGGCCAATTAACTTGGTCAATTTATATATTTTTGGAATAATCGATCGTGACTTATAGCTATGACTACTTGTGAGTTTGCAAAGTCTTCAATTGGCTTTGATCTACGTAAATTCTATACCTCCTAGTGATACATGAGACAAACTTTCCTAAGGATGCCTTCATCACCACAGATCCTCAAGCTTTTGCAGATTAAACTCGTCTTTACAATATGGTTCAGGTATTTTCTGCCGCTTCTTTTTGTCCAATATTCAGTCCACTCGTACCCATCCAGTGGTGCACGTCCGGAGCTCATAAAGCCAAGAATTTATTGAATTATGCCACAGGATATGCTTTTCTGGGTAACTCTCGATTAAGCTGGAAGTACGTGACAAACCCCTTTCCCAAATAGTGTATTTTAATACTGACACTCCTAATCGTTCCATCCCTAACTGACCACAGAGACCTTAGAAGCCCTGACAACCTCAATTCAGCTGAACTCCAATGCCAAAAGTCACAGAATCTCCATCCTAGAGATCCTCCTAGCCACCCAGATCGCCTCTGTCCGTGCAACTTCCTCGCGGCGCACAAACCCACGCGTTCACATGTCCCAAAGCGCCTCCGCGCATGAGATATTATGTCGCGGACGTATCTTGCGGTCATCAATGTTTCACCACTTGCGTCAAGAGCGCTTCTTCCCGGACCATTCCGGAGATCCCAGGCCTCTTCAGTCTCCCCGATTCTAAGAAAAGACCCGGCCACTTACTGAGAAACAGCGCATTCAGAGTGTCTCTCGATGAACTGCCTGGTGCACGCGGACTCCACCAACCGGGTCGTCTTCGTCATCATCAAACTGGTCACCTCGATCGCCCACGTCGCCTTCGGCGTCGCCTTCTTGCTCCTCATCCGCAGCGCCCAACTCTTCCACAAGACCACCACCTTCCACAAGGTAACTGGCCCTCCCAGATCGAAACTCATCGCTGCCTCAGATCAACGGCTTCGTCAAGTACCTCTTCTTCATTCGCGTCGTCTTCGAGATCATCCCCTTCCTCATCGACTGCGTCCTATCGGTTACGGTAGCGCGAAGACCCAGAGAAAGCCAACTCCACGCCCTCGTTTTAGATGCAGTTCAGCTTGATCTACTACGTGGGCGCCTACTCGAAGATCGGCTGGTCGATCGACGTGCTCGCCACCGCCGTCCTGTACTATCTGATGCTGGAAAGGAAGGCGAACAACGTCGCCTGTTCACAGAACACTCCCATCTCCTGAGGGCCACCCACGAAGCCCTTGCGATCTGTACAAATTGTTTGTTGTTCGGTGAATGAATCTGAGGTCATATCAAAGCAGAGATCGAGTGTGTAGAGAGAGAATGGCGTCACTAACTACATGTAATAGTAAAAAGCGGATTAAGACAGTAATTAGTGGCGAGTGATTGCAGCGGGCACGAGGCTGAATGATGTGAGAGCGTGTCGCCGCCTTCTGTCTTTTCATTGAGAAACTGCGAGCTAAGGAAGAAGGAGAGGGCACAGGAAGGAGAAGTCCAATCGGAAAGGAGATTCGTCCAAGATGCTAGCTTGCACAATGAAGGCAGACTGGATCAAGAAGGTTGGGTGACGCGAGCGTGAGCCTCTGAAGTCGCCGCATTCCATCCTTCCATTCCAAAGGACTGCAAGCGAAATGAGACAGAGACGGAGAGACATGTCTATCATGGCGAACGGAGAAGTCTCATTTGACAGACAGAAGCTTGCAGGATTCGTCTGAGACAGTCGCGTCCGCAATCTGAGCTCACAGCAGTCAGAATGCATCGAGGAAGGCGGTCTTCTGGACAATCGTCACTGATCATCCAACCTCCAAAACAGAAGAGAGCAAAAAGCTGACCTCGCCATCCGAGAGACATTTCGCTCTCGCCATGTCCTCCCTGATTCCACATTTTCATACAGTATGTAACGTCAATCCAGCTTTCGTCTCCGAGCGGAAAGTGCAAAAGTTTAGGAAGGAGGTTTCCATCGGGTCTTGCCACGGCGTCTGCACGAATCAGACCCGCGTCGCGTTTCTTGAAGTCTCCAGTCGCGTTCGCTTCTTGGTTGGTAGCGGTCTGTTGGTTTTTGGGTATGCGGGTTGCATAAAACCTGGAGGATTCACCGAATGCGCGCTTCTGTTTAGAATAAATTCGCACTTCGTGTCTCTTCGCTGCAATGCTGCACAGCGTCGGTATTTTTGTATGCCTCCGCGCCGGCGAGCTTCACAAGGCGCAATCATGTGATATCGATCGATTTCGGCGTACTTTACAACCTCGTCGTATTCTGCGCTTATACAGGCGTTCCGTGTTATCCGCTCCTGTGTATGTCCCGCGTCAACGTCGCCTGTTTTCAGTAAAACTCCGACTCAGCAAGATGACTCGCGGTCACATGAAAATGCAGGCTAAGGAGAAGAACATGAAGAAGCAGGAAGCTCTGCGAAAGGCTCAAGGATTCGACCACAAGGGAGCCCAGCAGAAGTCGCTCGCTTACAAGTGCCCCATCTGCATGGCCCAGAATGTACATTTGAAATCGTATAAGGAACACTTCACAGTATGTTTAGTTTAGATGGCGTCCACTGTAACTTCTATTTTCAGAATAAACACCCGAATGCGCCTCTCCCCCCAGAACTCGCGGAAGCTTAGATCTTGTGTATCTTCCACTTGCTTGTTATGCATATGATGGTATGCTTATATGTACTTGTTATTATGGTCCTTATAATACTATAAGTCCGCTTTGTGCAATTGGCACATCATTACTTGGCACTATAAAACTCGAAGTTGATTTCAAGCCTTCCGATTGCATTTCCATTAGTTAGTAACAATGAAGTCACTGCGGGATTCTCCGACATATGGGTCCGTTTCTTGGACTACTTCGGCAAAGTACTGCATCCGTCTTTTGAAGAATCATATGCACACGCAGCCACACAGGAGTTACAAGAGACGAGGGTGCATTGAGCCGCATACATAGCAAATGGATCTTTAAGACGGGAAAGCAGCTGATGGAACTCTGCGCTATTCTCGAAAGGCAGAAGAAGATTTGAGGAGCTTCCATGGGTATAATCTCTTCAGCTCAATTTATAGGACGGTGGGCATTCTTCCAGTGTTATAGAGCCAGAGCGAGCGGATCGCACAAGTTGCTATAGGCCCGAATTAAGTTTCAGGTTTCTCTGGCATATGCAACCTACAAGAAGAAGACTATACAACTGGATCTCAATATCATCAGAACTTGGAAGCTTAAGGAAGTGGCGAGGTGACAGCCCGCTTCTTATCAGGAACGATCAATCGCTCGCAACATGGAAATCACAAAAATGCGTCCTCTGTGACATAATTCGTGTCAACTCTCTCCCGAACGCTAGTCCGGTTCCCGACGAAGGTCGCCTTCTAATGGGACGCGCGCCAGATAGTATATTTTCTCCTTCCCACAGGCACATACTAAACCAGCGTCGTCCCTGTTAGGTCATAATCAGTCGTATTTTGTGTTTTTTCTGTGGAAGTAGACACTACTTAAGGGTCCTTTCCCTTGTCCTGTCTAGTCATGACTTCCCCGAGGACGCTCCTAGTGTTGTTTCTCTGCCTCGCCTCTCTTGATGCCGTCAAAGTCCTGATCTACTCGCCGAAGTTCGGCACCTCCCACGTGCAGATCATGGGCCGGATAGCGGACATTCTCGTCACCGAGGGCATGGATGTGGTGAGTGGCCTGCCAGGATAGATAGGGTCTATTCTAAAGAGGGTTTACTGTGATATGTCCCCAGGAGGGTCATCTTAAGACTAAAAACATCTAAAGGCAACGTCTCGGGTGAGCTTTTTGATGACCCAAGTCCAGATTGGTATTCTTCCTATTAGCCACTTTAACCTAAGTTGAGCCAGGAATAAGTCTTCACGGTACTTGACCGTCTACTTTGAGCGTTGTGAGAGAGTGTGGACGAGGGTCGTGTGCGCTCTAACACCGCTAGAAGGAGAGATCTTGCCTCTACCAGAAAGCCATGAAGTAGATCGAGTCCAACCATTCTCGTGATCTCTGTCCTAGCACGAAAGAAAAGGATGAAATTCTCATGCGACCTGGGACTAAAGCATTCCATTTAAGACCGTGGTGCTCCCGAAACTGAACCCGAGGATAGTGAAGAACGGGACGAGTCTCGCCAAGACGATCACGGTGGAGACGGACGCGCGCGTGTTGGACTTCTTCAAGGACGACAGCCACATCGCCACCACGTGGACCCAGAAGTACGAGAGTCCGCTCGCCGAGAAGGCCCTCATGGAGAAGGTGACAGACGTCCACGCCTACCAGTGCGAATGTAGGGTTACTGTATGTCGCTGTCTCTAATAACGTGGCTAGACACTCTCAAGCAGAAGGACCTCCTGGAAACGCTGAAGAAGGAGAAGTTCGACCTGGGACTCAGCGAGGTGTTCGATCTCTGCGCCATGGGTAGGTCTCAGATGACCCTTCGGCTCCAAGCTTCCATCCAGGACTCTTCGAGGAGATTGGCCTGGAGAAGCACGTCCTGGTCAACACGGCGTTGCTCTTCGAGAAGGTGGGCGACATCTTCGGAGCGCCCAATCTGCCTGCCGTGGTTCCAGGTAGGAGCCTTGGTCAAGAGCTTCTATCAAGCAGCACCTTCTTCAGGACTGTTCAACGGAGCCCACAACCACATGACCTACTTCCAGAGGATGCTCAACTTGGTGAAGATGCAGGCGTCCAAGTGGTGGACGGAGTCGATGATCGACGCCGAAGAGGAGGTCGTCCTGAAGATCCTTGGCAAGAAGGTCGACTTTGCCCGGAAGATGGCCGAGGCGGTGTTTGTCATCACCAACGCCGACCCCCTTCTTGACTTCCCGAGGCCCATCACCGACAGACTCGTCAACATCGGAGGCATCACCGTGCCCAAACCTAAGCCCCTGGAACCCTTCTGGGAGAAGGTGGTCACCACGAGGAAGACCACTATCCTCTTCTCCTTCGGCTCGGTGGCCCAGAGCTACACGATGCCCTCGGAGATGAAGAAGGCGGTGCTGGCGACGTTCCGACGCTTCCCCGACGTCACCTTCGTGTGGAAGTACGAGGAGGAAGACGCCGAGCTGGCCAAGGAGGCGCCGAACGTCGTCCTCCACCGCTGGGTGCCCCAGAACGACCTCCTCGCCCACCCCAACCTCCGCCTCTTCGTCACCCACTGCGGCATGAACTCCATCCTGGAGA